>JADLZK010011929.1:0-209019 GCA_015847255.1 Hyparrhenia diplandra | reverse complement strand
CTCCCGATAAAGGCTCGACTCGACCCGACTCGGCTCGAGGCAGGAAACTGCCCGTCCGCTCGACTACACGAACACACAAAACGAAACCACGACCTCGCTTTCCGTGGTTATACTGTTTGTGCCCTCCCTCCCGCGCCCGCAGGCCGCCGCAGCGTCGTCCATCTCTTCGTGCGAGTCGTCGGGAGCTGCATGTGTAAGAGACGGCGGGGCGGTGGTGGCCGGCCCTCACGCCGGTTGCGGCTTGCTTCGGCCAGCGTCCGTGTGGAGGCATGGGAACGAACGCCTCCGGCGCCGTCGCTGTCTATACTTTCTCGGAGTGTTCGGGGCCTTCAGCTAGGTGGCGGGGGCACATGGACGAGTCACCAGTCAACAACTCAACACATAGTCGATATGGCCCAGATGGTGGTGGTAGAGCGGCAAGTTCAAATGTGCCTACATCATCTGTTGAGCAAACTTGGATGTACCAGTGACGTACTTTAAGGAAAGAGAACATGCCGGCATGTCGACAAGGTGGTATGTACTTGGCTGGGAAGATTTGCCCCAGGGCAGAGCAGAGGCCTGAGATGCGGCATGTGGCGCTATCGATTTCCACTTTGAACAAATTGATGCACCCACCGGCTCCCTGTCCCAAAGTGTTTCTGATCTTTTTTTGTTTCATAAAAAGCTTTTAAGCTGAATTAGGATCATTTCGTGGCATGTGGCTAGCTCGCTGGATTCTTTTGCGATAAGGAAAAAATCTATTAATACTAAAGCAAGTTACATCCTCTCATTACAAAAGTAAACCAAACTACTCCACATCCATTGATGAGAAACAATAAACCTTAAAAAAAACTATAAATTCCACCGTGTAGGATCACCATTTGGCTAGCTCGTGGAATTATTACAATTACTAGATTCTAGATGTTTCTCTAAACTAGTAAAAAACGAGATTTAGTTTTAGGCGATTCTTCCTAAATGTTCCCTCTTTGTGCCATTTGGCTTGATAATCGTCTGATACATTTTTGTTGCCAAACACGATACCACCAGAAATGTTTCGGAGCCATTTGGCTAGCTCGTGGAATTACAATTATAAGAGAAACTAGATTCTAGATGTTTCTCTAAACTAGTTTTTTAGATAAAGGATAAAATCCGGCTTCATCTATCCGTAGATAGAATCGGACCAATTATTACAGAGTTCAAAACAAATCTCAGTTTTGCTGGATACAACATGCAGCCACTCTCAATACCAATGAAACAAGGAAATAAAGGTCTCGACAAAACATAAAAACGAGATTTAGTTTTACTAGGCGATTCTTCCAAAAATGTTCCCTCTTTGTGCCATTTGGCTTGATAATCGTTTGATACGTTTTTCGTTGCCAAACATGTTTCGAGCGACTGCTCATGAAAGACCAAGATGTGTGTTTATCTGTTTTCAACTAGGGATGAAAATCACCTAAAATAGGTGTTTCCAGTGATTCTAGTTCATTTTAAAAGGACCATATAAATAGTCAAACAATTTCACTGATTATTGCCAAGTCATTTCACTTTAGCAGTTATTTTTAGAGAGAATCTAGGTCTAAAACGGTTCTTGAAGAAATTGGATCCCTAGGAACGCGTTCTTAATGTCAAATTAAAATCTCAACATGAATTAGAATATGCCATTGCCATATCCACTTACCCGTTGGTTAATAACACTCCACATTTTACCTAAAAAATAACACTCCATATCATATCGTCAAGTGAATGAAGAACGGTGACAAAACCACTCGGTCTCGGCCACTTCAGATCAGCGTAGCCAGTTTGATTAGTTTGTTGCCATGACTTTAAACTTTTGAGCTAGTCTTAAGACTGTTACATTTGGCGGGCGCGCCTATACGCTATGCTGTAAACTTGGTTGCTTTTGGTAATGCAAAAGCGGGGAAACCCTTTATCTAAAAAAAAAATGAAGAACGGTGACTCCACAACATATTGTCAAGAGAAGATAGAACAGTGATATATATACTGACAGCAGGTATAGTGTCTAATCTTGGAATAAAGATTCCTCCATTAAAAAGTACTAGTATATGTACTATTGCCTAGTTACATCCATCACTCGATGGAAAATGTGTTTTGGAAACGATTTGCTCTTATACAGATATAGTGCTCCGTTTCGCCCATATCGTCATTCCCCAGCTAGGCTGTCTCTTACACGAGAGACAAGTTCGATTCTTCTTGCTCCCCGTTTTTTTTCTCTTGATTGCCGTTCGTCTGCTGCCTATTGATGATTGACAAACTAGTCACATGTGTGTAAGCCGCAATCATCACCAGTAGAAGAATGCAATGAAGGCGATCATCATTTCGCCAGTGCAAATGCTAGACTAAAGTAGTACTGGCTATGTGCAATTTCAAAAATCAGAAAATCCTGTGTGTCTGAATTTTAGCGACGTGAGTATGGGTATGTGAGGCTGCAGCTGTTTTCTGTATGTATCACATTTGCTAGTTTGTTTTATACTAACACCACTATGGATCTGTTTGGTGTAGAGAAATTTAACGCAGGACGTAAAAGATAATAAGGCCTATTTGGATCACAATGCTAAACAAAAATGCTAAAAGGTAAAGTGCTAAAGTTTAGCTAAAAGGAGCGCTAAAAGGAATACTAAAAGTGTTCTGAAGCCTACAATAAGCGCTAAAAATTCTAGCACCGAAAGAGGCAAAAAAAAAACTTTTATCTTTAATGCTAAAGTCTAGCACATGGCGGGATTCACGTTTGAGCTAATTTTGCTTATAAAGAAACGAGGCAGCAAGACAAAGGAAACAAACTCACGTCTGTTTAGTTTCTAGCGGAGATGGGAGTTCGAGCAAGGAATCCAAACACCCCCAAAACATCTAATATTTTAGTAGAATGGAGAGAGTAGTTTTAATTATCTCATTTTGACAGTAGTGATTAGGGAAGTCTAATTTATATCTAAATCAGTCTTTATTCACACACACAACCATGTGCCGACCAAAGACAAAACGCTTCCTGTTAGCACCGCATGTCCGCACAAACAACATACTCCCTCCGAATGGTATTAGAAGTCGTTTTTGGACAAGGTTTGGGTCAAACATCGGGAATATAAATCATCAATAACTTTTAAGTTGTTGTCGAACCCAGCTAGATTGGGCTGGAACCGACACGTGGAATTGGGGAATTGGGAGGAGAGGAAGGCGCAGAGGGAGGTGGTGGCGACGGGCGGCGGCGGCAAGTGGCCCTTGCCTGGCCCGAGGGGGCGCTGACCGGCGGGCGGCGGCGGCGGCGCTACAGGGGGGGGGGGGCGCCAAGGTGGGAGAGAAGGAAGAAAAGATTGGGATAAAATTTCTTTATTTGCTTGTTACCCCGAAAGATTACAGACCCCTTACTTTTATAGCCCTGGCTAGTGGGACTTGTGTCTCAAGCAATCTCTCTAAAGGTTCCTTATAGATTGGAATACCTTTTACAAGCATATCCTATTTATTTATTTCCTAATAAGGGTCTCCCTTATAGATGAGATATCCCCTTGCACACCAAAACACCTAAAGATAATCCTAGATATTTTCCTCCTTTATTCCCGAATTAATTGCCAATAATCCGCGGAAGGGAGGAGAGGCGGCGTGGCGAGGCGCGCCCTTGAGCCCCGGGGGCGGCGTTCGTGCTCCCAGGCTGTCGGGCCTGTCCTTCGGGCCCTATTTCTGAGTCATGACATCTCCCCCCCCTTCTCCGACCGGCGCCTCCCTCGCTACCGGATGAAAGTCCATTCGGTCACACACCGGGTGGAGATCAGCGCCCTCGGCATGATGAGCTCAACCTGCGATACCGATCGACCATGCACCGGGTTCCCGAGGATCATGTTCTCCCCGGTTCGCTTGGGAACAAACTCAAGAGGTAGTGAAGGTTGCCGATGTAGCCATGGTAGATGTACTGGTGGACAGCACGTCCCTGGCGAGATGCTTTGTCTGTCGGCGGGCATAGCGGGGAGCTCCCTTTGAACGCCCACCTCAAGGTCTTTGATGCACCATGTCACGAGGTCGGCTCTCCGGGGAACAAGAAGCGCCGGTGGTGGAGCGTTGACGAAGAGCGGGAGGAGCGCCAGATGGTGATGTCGCGGCGCGTAGGAGGAGGAGTAGCGACCAAGTTCAACATCGTCTGCAGGTACATGAAGGGAGCCGACGTCGAACGTAGAGAGGGGCGCCGGTGGGTGCCCCTCTGCATCGAGCTGATGTGGGCGTTGTCGGCGACGGTGAGGAAGAGGCGTCCATGCCGTCGAGGAAGACGACCCTGGCCGGGCCGGCGTGGTGGCGCCAGCGATACATGCCGCCCAACGGGATGGCGGTCGGTGCGGTAGCCGTAGTTGGCTCCGTTGTGGTAGGCTCCCAAGTCGAGGAAGTTCGTCCCCGCGAACTCCGCCTAAAGCAAGGCCTCCAGCCCGTCTGGAAGTAGTGGAGAGGGAAGCCAGAAGGTAGAAGCGGCCATCGAAGAGAAGGAGGCCGTCCTCGAGTGTCCATGCTGGTGCGGCGTCGCGGGTGACGTCAAGGGCGATCCGACGTGAGTCTTCCGTCCTCCGATGTCGCCTCGGGCCGCTGGGCGAAGACGCCATGGACGTGTCGTGAGGTCAAAGCGATGCGCATGCCGAGCGAACGTTTCCCAAGCCGAAGGAAGTGTCCCGACGCCGGCGAAGATGCCGACTGGCGGGGCGGGGCGGGAGCGCCTCCACGCCGAAGAGGTGGAGCCGACGTGGAACGTGCTCGGGGCGGCCGTCGGCGGTTGTATCGCGGCTCGTGTGTCGTGAAGTCCCACGCCACTCGTCCCAAGCTTGCCAGCCAAGGATGACGTCGGCGTCGTTGCCCAATGGCATGACGTGGGCGTCGATGTCGGCGAGCCGGCGTCGAGGCGTGGTGGCACCTCGAAGGTGACGCCCGTGGCATGTCGAGGTGGCGCCGGTGCCGGTGGTGATCAGCGACACGCCCTTGGCCGAGTCCGGAGCCGGTAGTGGTCACCACGCTGGGGTCGATGTAGTTGTGCGTTGCTCCGAAGTCGACGATAATGTTGACGCGTGCCCGAGATCATACCGGCGAGGGTATAGAGAATGAGCACCACGTACCGGGAATCGGGGTTCCCCGAAGAGGACCTTCAGTGCGGTGGCTCCCTTCTTGACGTCCCGCGGAGACGCGTTTGTCGAGTCGTCGGTGTAGTCGCTTGAGGACCGTGATGTCGAAGAGGTGCTTGCACTTGTGACCCCGTAAACGGCTCGTCACGCTTGAAGCGAGAGTCGGCCTTGCGTGCTCCGTCATCTCCTCCGGTGTCGGCGCTTGAACGGCCGAAAATGTGATCGGTGCCGCGCCGAGAGGGCGCTGGGGGCGGCCAGCCGAGCCACAGCGCAGCGCCCGGCCTCACCACATCCGGCTTGATTGTTGTAGAGGATGGCGGCGTCGCCAGACGCCTCGACGAGAGACATGGCGTACCTCATGTCCTTTGGGATTACGCATCTCGACGTCCGCCTTAAGCGGTTCGCTCAAGCTCTTTGTGTAGATGTTCACCTTTGCTTGTCGTCGAGGTGGCTCGCACGCGATGCCCGTGCGTGTTGACATTTCTTAGCACAATCAAAGGAAACAGGTATAAAACCCATCCCCAATACTCCACACCAGTTTTGATGATGATGATATCCGGGTGTGTTGTTGTTTGTACCCAATGAATGGGCACTTTACCGCCTTACTCTTGATGTGGAAGACTATGAAGCCTTTCCCCATGCAGATATCAGCTTTGGCCGTATAGAGAAACGGTCTCCCGTGGGAGAGAGACGTATCCTCCGATGGGCCTATATCCGAGATCATAAAATCTTCGGGGATGTACTTCGTCCCGTATTTTTGACTAGCACGTCTTCGAGTATTCCCTCCGGTCGCCTTGTTGTTGATTGATCCGCCATTTGGAGGACGGTTGGCGGGGAGTAAGTGTTCCTCCATGGATTACGTTGAAAGTGGCCTTGGACATCACATTGATACTGGCCCCTAGATCACGAGAATGCATTGACGAAGGTGTGGGGGGCCAAGAATGCGGTGATAGCGCCCGTCGGTCACCCTTCTTGGCAATGAATGGCGAGCTCCACGGGGATCTTCTTTAACTCATCGGGTTGGTCGAGCCTCGGAGATATCATGTTAACCGACTCGTGCGGGACCTCGAGGTTGCCCCGGGATCCTACCCGAAGTCGTTAATCGGTACTTGAGCAAAGAATCGGGCCAACCGTGTCTCTATCATCTTGTTGAAGCCGAGTTGATTCTTCACGGTGATGTCAACCCTTCGAGCTTATTATTCACTCCTTCAAGGATTTTGTCTTGATGGCTCATCTTTTTGGTGAGATTTTCGTTAATCTTGGCTTGGCCCAATACGGGTTCTTGAGTGAAGGGGCCGACCGGACTGTAATTGGAATTATAGCCCCGGTTGCCTTGGAACGGCGGCCGGATCGGTTGTTCCAGCCTTGCCGAGGTTGGCGATACCCGTTCTTTGTTGTTGATGAATGCGGCTTCTTCACGGGTCTCGGGCGGTTATTTCCTGAGTGGCCATCTTCACCACAGTCTCTCACACGTCATGTGTGAGAGTCGTAAGCGTAAACCGGGCGCTGCTTTGGGTAGTAGAGTCCGTCTTTGCGCTCCTCCGGCTTCTTCAACAAAAGATCCATTTTTGCGGCAAGCATATCCGCCTCCTTCACGGTATGCATGCCTTTTTTGTTTTTTGGCTAGGGTCCCGTCTTCTCCCCAGCTCGATTTGCCACCATTTTATCAATCGTGGCTGTTGCCTGGTCGATGGTGAGCGATAAGAATGCGCCACCAACAGCGGCGTCGAGGTGCCCCTTCGATATGGCCGTGAGACCATTGTAGAAGTTACGAGCACCGGCCAGTTCTCCATCCGTAGTACGGGCATGCTAGAATGTATTCTTGCGGCCTTTCCCACGCCTCGGAATGGGCTCTATTGATGTCTGGCTGGAAATTGGCGATTCTTCCCCCTCGGGGCATTGGTTTTGCCCATGGGGAAGAACTTAGCCAGAACGCCGCGAGCACTTAGCCCACGTGCCGACTACTTCCTTGTCCTTGTAGAACCATTGTTTCGCCTTCCCCACGAGGGAGAAAGGAAACAGGCAGAGCCTGATGATATCGGGTTCAACATCTTTGATGACGATGGTGTCGCACAGCTCAAGGAAGTGTTGGAGATGAGCGTTGGCGTCCTCGCTAGGCATTCCACAGAATGGACTGGCCTGCACCATAGTGATCAGCCCAGTGCGCAGTTCAAAGTTCTTGTCCGCCACATTCACCACCGGCCCAGTGGGCACGTTGGTGACAGCGGGAGTAGAAAAATCGCAGCGGTGACTTCGGCCATAGCTTGCGACTCGGTTGGTGCAGGGATGTCGGTCTCGACTGTCGGGGTTCTGGCCGAAGAAGAAGCGGCACGAGACCTGTTCTTCCTTAGGAGTGCCTCTGGATCAGAGATGAAGTTTTCCGGCAGTTGGAAACCTGACATACACTATCCTGTTTTCATCCACAACAGAAGAAAACATAAAAGATTAGCCTTGTATGAGCAAATGGTAGCCACGCATTACGTTCATATTCATAGCCAGCCTAGTTTATTGTTTTTTTTCACAATGCCTTCCCGCAACGGCGCCCGAAATGCTTGTTGACATTTCTTAGCGCAATCAAAGGAAATGTATAAAACCCATCCCCAATAACAAATATTGTTTTAAATGCGCCGCCGATATTCCCAAGTAAAACCACCATGTCGGTGATCCGAACGGGAACGCCAACGGGATAAATCTTGCCATCTTAGATATTTCATCCGCAAGCGCACGGATCTATCATTGTAGCATTTCACCCTAAGTATTCAGGTATCGTTATTTATATTTTCCCAAAGGAAGGCATGTGTTTATTAGCATGGCATCTGAATAGAGGAACATGTGGTTGCTTAGACCAAATTGTTCATAACAGAGGTAAGCAATAACGGTTTATGGATAGTGTGACACACACTTAAGAATCCACCAAAGAAAGGATAAAGAAAATAGATAAAGAATAAATGAATAACCTAATGGAGTAATTCTAATGTATCTAGTCATGGCCATATAAATGAATAGTTAGGATCATATGCAAACATGATTTAAGCATGGTTAGGTCTAGGATACCGGGAGACCCCACCAGAAGTCTGCTTCCCCACCGAGGCATTTACTTAACTCCTACATCACATACGAACGTGGGGGGATTTCAAGGGACGGTCAAGGCTTGTCACGACCCAGCCGCCTACCCCCTCAACCGTGGCATGCTCTCATATTCGCAGGTGTCATAATACCCGGGCACCATGCCCGCATATCGAGCACTACTACTCTTGTCCCCCAGATCCCCACTCGTCGAATGGACGGACTAGAACAAGAGCAAACCCAAAGGAACAACGAACCGATATCCCACCTCTAATCAAGTTAGGCATATGATGATCGATGAAGAACTGAGATGAACATGTCAAGATTATGATATGTAAACTATATGCTAGTTCATATACCAACATAAGAACATGAACAAGACTATACTCTAGTTCATAAGTTAGGCCAAGAACATAGATATAAGACTTGCAAATAGAAGAATTCTCCATTGAGAAGATATATTACCAAGGCACTTTCTTCTAGGAGACAAGCCCTCCTTGTAGCTCTTCTACTCCAAGTGCTAACCAAGAACTAAGAAGAAGAAGTAGTAGAAGAAGAAGAGAGAGAGAGCTAGAGGTGGTAGAGAGAGGAAGATTGCTGGTTTGCTGGACTCCAAGTGGTGTGTGTTGAGAGAGGAAGAGAGGGGGACTACTTATACACTTGGAGGAGTGGCCTAAGTGCTAATTTACACCAAAACCGACCTGGTACACCTTCCTAATCAGACCAAACCGACCATCCCACGGCGGTAACCCCCAGAAAGAAGGTAAATGAACCGCCTCCCCGAGGCTGGGCCGAAACCGCCTCGGGGAGGTGCGGCCGCACCAAAGGTGCGCGCGCACCCCCGGGCTCGCCCCGCCCCGGGTCTCGGTGGGTTGGCTTCCTTCGCCTTGAAAAGTTGTGGGCCGGGCTTGGCTCGCCCAATTTTGATATTTTGGGTCGATTTGCTCCCCCGGGCTTGTGTTTTGCAATAATGCGCTTCCCCAGATGGCGTACTTTGGTCAGTTTTCCACTTGCTTTTATTATAGACCTGTAAAATAAAATACTATACACTACAAGTGGAATTTTATTAGTGATAAATGTATATGGGTATAAAAAGGTATAGTTTTACCCCCTTTATGGAAGTAAGTTGACGGGAAAAATATGTCGTTGGTGACCGTCAACAGTGCGCCAGGAACTGCTCCGTGTACTCATCGACGGTGCCTGTCTTCCTCAGCGATGCCAGCCCACCCAGCGGATTCCGCCGTTCAGCTGGGCCGAAGCGTTCGTTGACATACTGGGCGAAGCTTGCCCAATCTGCCACCGGTTTCTCCTGGGACAGCCTCATGTACCATTGCTGGGCTTCCCCTGTGAGATGATAGGAAGCATACCAGACTTGTTCCGTTGCTGGCGTACCTTGTCCCCTGAAGAATTGCTCACAGCGGTTGATCCATGGGAGAGGATCCTCCTTGCCATCGTACGTGGGGAAGGACAGCTTGTGCAAGCGAGGAGCAAGACACAGGAAGGTGTCCGGGCGGAGGGGGTGGGCGGCGCATGCGCCCCCTCGGTGGTGCCCCCTGGCGACACGGGGTTCGCCCCGTAGCCCTTCATCGGGTTCTCTCGGATCGGCCGCGGTGACTTGATCATCCCGGTTCTCGCTTGCCATCGGTCCGCTTCTTGATGAAATCGCGGGTCGTTGTTTCCAACGGCGTCTTCATCTCAAGATCGGCTTCCTGGAGTTGTTGACGGCGCTTGATCGCCGCCGGATCGTTGCCCGAGAGAATAGCAATTTGATTCTCGGCGTGTCCATCCCGCTGTCGAATTTGGCGAACCGCTCCCCCCAGTTCTTGGCAGCCTTCTTCGACTCGCTATCCATGGTGGTGGGTGGATCGTAGTGGTCTCCTGATACCGGTTGTGAGAACCCGGCTAGATTGGGCCGAACCCCGACACGTGAATTGGGGAATGGGAGGAGAGGAAGGCGTGAGGGAGGTGGTGGCGGACGGCGGTCGGCGGCGGCGCGGCCTGGGCGAGCCAAGCCAGCGGCAGGGGCGCCCGGGGGCGCGGGCGGCGGCGGCGGGCCAAGTAAAAAGGGGGTGGGGCGCGCCAAGTGGGAGAGGAGGAAGAAGAGATTGGGATAAAATTTCTTTATTTGCTTGTTACCCTGAAGGATTACGCACCCCTTACTTTTATAGCCCGGCTAGTGGGACTTGTATCTCAAGCAATCTCTAAAGGTTTTTCTTATAGATTGGAATATCTTTTACAAGCATATCCTATTTATTTATTTTTCCTAATAAGGGTCTCCCTTATAGATGAGATATCCCCTTGCACACCAAAACACCTAAAGATAATCCTAGATATTTTCCTCCTTTATTCCCGAATTAATTGCCAAGAATCCGCGGAAGGGAGGAGACGGCGGAGGGGCGTCTTGCGGGGCAGGGCGGCGCCCAGTGCTCAGTTGGGCTGTCGGGCCGGCCCTTCAGGCCCTATTTCCTGGGTCATGACAGGTTGTTGAGTTTGTAAATGTAAAAATTATATGAGTAGATTTGTCTTAAAAAATACTTTGATAAAAGTATACATATATCACATCTCAATAAATATTTTTATAATAATAAGAGGTCAAAGTTGTGTTTTGAAGACCGTGTCGCTGTCCTAAACGACTTCTAATACCATCAAGGGCGGACCCACGAGGGGGTCCTGGGGTCCAATCGATGAAGATCTCTAGTTTGGTTTTGGATAATTAGTGACACCTAAGGACTAATCTCTCATTGCTAAGTGTTTGACATGTATGGAGATTGGTCGTCTTTGAGTTGGTGCAAGATGATCATGGAGGATGGATCGAGGTGATCCAAAGATGATCAAGCATGCAACCCGGTGGAGTTTCGAGAACAAAGTCTCAAGGCAAAGGTATAACCACAGGGCTTTTGGTTTCACACCCAAGACACCATAGAGGGTGTGGGTGGTTATAGGATCGATAAGCCGTACTATAAAGAGGGGAAAACTTTCGTACATATCGATCCTCACGTGCCTTTAGGTTCAAGTCTCATATGCATGCATTCTAACCTAAAGAGCTAACCTAACCTTCAAAATGAATTGTGAAAATGCTAACACACGAGCACATGGTGATGTACACGTGGTGGTGTTGGCACATTCTGGCGGCGGTGATGGTCGTAGGGGTTGAGTTGGGTTTGGGAACCGCTCATCCTCCCGCCGAGCTTGCGGGCGGATTCGACGCTTTTGAGAAAGTGAAACGCTATTTTCTATTGCGCCGGATGCATCGTGGAGATGAAAACATGCTAGTCCTCGTGCACAAATTGGTATATTTGTTGGATAGCATGTCGGAGAAAAACGGCCGAAGAACGGCGACGAAACGATGACTTTTCGCTTTTCTCTGGCGTGGCCGGACGCACCGACCGGGCGGTCAAATGTGACCGGACGCTCCGGTCAGTGCGTCTGGCAGAGAGCTCTGCAATCGGGGTTCGGCCTCGGGCCGACCGGACGCGGTGACCGGATGCTTCCGGTGCTGACCGGAAGCACCGACCGGACGCGCGACCGGACCCGGTTGAGACAGGGGCAAAACCACTGTTCGGGGGTTGTCGGTTGTGACCGGACCCACCGACCGGACTCACTGGTGAGTCCGGTCAGTGCGTCCGGTCAGGCTGCAGAAACCGTGGGTTTCCTCCCAATGGCCACATTTCGTGGTGTGGGGTATTTATACCCCCTTGGCATCTCTTGCTCTCTCTCTTGGTCATTTTAAATCACTCCTAACATCTTTGAGCAAGCAAGCAAGCCTCCCTCCTCTCTCATTCTTGATTTGAGCTTCATTCTTGAGAGAAGAGAGATCCAACGTGCATTGCATTGTGTTCTTGCATCTAGAGGCACTTGGGGATCGTGTTGTGACGGTGGATTTCCCGTTACTCTTGGAGGCACCGCTCCTAGCCGGCTTGGTGATTTGGTGGAGTTGTTGGCAAGAAGAGGAGATTGTTTCTTGGCCACCTCCGGTTGGTTTGTGAGAGGATTACGCACTCCTCGTCGGGAAGACAAAGTGCAAGGAATACATTGCTCGTGCTTTGGGTATCACACTTGTTGAGTGGTGTGTTGAGGCTAGCAAGGGCACCGCCTTAGCTCAAACACCATCCTGGTGTTGGTCGGCACAACGGAGAGTAGTTGTCGGTGTACAACGAACTCCGGGTGAACAAATCGACTTGTTCATTGTCTCTTGTGTGGATCATCACCTTCGAAAGTGATTGATTGGTGTTCATCTTCCACGTGATTGGTTGACATCCTCTACACATCGGTAAAAACAAGCCTCTTACTCTTGCATTACTTTCCTAGTTTACCTTGAGTAGAGAGCTAGCACTTGCTTGTGTAGGTTGTTCTTGCTAGCATAAGGACCTTATTAGGATTGCTCATTAGTTAGAGTAGTGACATAGACTTTGTGTGAACTAGAGATTATAGAAATATTTAGTCTTGTCACTAGAAGGCTTGCTTGACCATTAGAGCTAGTGCAAACCGCTTTTCGCCGTGTTTTATACTAATCGGTTTGTTTAGTTGAGCTTGTAGAAAATTTTTATAGGCTATTCACCCCCCCTCTAGCCATCTAGGACCTTTCAACCGACCCCCTATGGCCCGCATATGCGGACCCCAACGGGCGTAGCTAGCCAGCGTAAGTGAGCGACAACTAATTTTTCGCGATTCTTGAACGCTTCTGCCTCGCGGGGACTACCGCCTCAGCGTGCCGCGATAGGTCGGTCCAGCTAGCGTCACCACGTCCGCATCGGACTCCGGTGATGATGCGGAGGCCTAGCCCACCTGCGTAGACTCGGTCGTATCTCGTCCACATCTGTGGCCGATGGGCACGAAGTTGCGAGCCGATAGGGTTTGGCGGGGTGGCGGCGGCGGCAGCGTGATTTGCTAATCATGATCGGCAATTCAGATTTTTTGAATTCGCAATGCGTGATCGTGAGTTTCTTTCCTGTCTTAAACCTGATTTGTTCAAACTGTGATGACGTGATTATGTAGAAAGTGGCGCTAATTGCCGTATTGTTTTTTTCTAGTTGGATCGCACTCGCGGACGTCGCCATCGCGGCACGCTTGACGCCGCCATCACCTTTAGCATCGCAGACACCAAGAAGGCGATTGGCGGCCACGTGTTAGTTGAAGGTGATCCGGGCATCTCGGGTTCGTGAGTTCATTAGTTTTGCATTTAAATATTAGTGTTGACAATCTATTCCAAATTAATGAAGATGATATAATGGAAACATTCTTGTCATCCGAGGAAGCGGCGGATAAACAAGTAGTATTGTAAGTCTCTCATATTGCTATATTTTTGAAGTATTTGTATTCCATTTGAACAGTTTATATTAAGATTTAATTTTGTTTTACCGAATTATAATATGGTTGTATCGAAATATAATATGATTTATCGATTTTTATACAAAAATTTTTGGTGCACCCCTATTCTCAAAAGTTTGGGTCCACATCAAGTGCTTTTGCGGGACAACCCGGTTACGGGGAGTTATCGACGAACTTCTGAAGATGGACCAACTCTAACCTGCCCGCACAAATTGGTAGCCCCAAGTAGCTTATCAAAGGTAAAGTTCAAATTGATCCCAGCACACCTGATTGTTGATAACGCATACACTTCTCTCACCTCTTCCTTCAACTAGTAAATTTAACCCTTTTCAGCCGGGGGCGGACCCACGAGGGGTCCGGGGGTCCACCGACCCCCCTATGGCCCGCATATGCAGACCCCAACGGCGTAGCTAGCCAGCGTAAGTGAGCGGCGACTAATTTTCGCAATTCTTGAGCGCTCGCCTCGCGGGACGACTCGCCTCGGCGTCGCGCGATCCGGTCGGCGGTCACCCGCGTCGCATCTGGACTCCGTGTGGCGATGCGGAGGCCTAGCCCACCTGGCGTAGACTCGGTCGTATCTCGTCCGCATCTGTGGCGGCTGGGCGCGAGTTGCAGAGCTGATAGGGTTTGGCAGGACTGGCGGCGACGGCGGCGTGATTTGCTAATCATGATCGGCAATTCGGATTTTTTGAATTGACAATTCGTGATCGTGAGTTTCTTTCCTGTCTTAAACCTGATTTGTTCAAACTATGATGATGTGATTATGTAGAAAGTGAGCGCTAATTGCCGTATTGTTTTTCTAGTTGGATCGCACTCGCGGACGCCGCCATCGCGGCACGCGGACGCCGCCATCACCATTAGCATCGCAGCACCAAGAAGGCGATCGACGACCACGTTTTAGTTGAAGGTGATCTTGGCATCTCAGGTTCGTGAGTTCATTAGTTTTGCATTTAAATATTAATGCTGACAATCTATTCCAAATTAATGAAGATGATACAACGGAGACATTCATGTCATCCGGGAAGCGGATAAACAAGTAGTATTGTCTCTCATATTACTATATTTTGAAGTATTTGTATTCCATTTGAACAATTTATATTAAGATTTAATGTGGTTTTTACCGAATTATAATATGGTTGTATCAAATTGTAATATGATTTATCGATTTGTATATAAAAAAGTTTTGGTGCACTCCTATTTTTAAAAGCTGGGTCCGCCATGAATACCATCCCAGAGGGAGTATATAATAATAAACAAAGTCAGTTGTATTTGTATGAGGTTGTTATAATATTTTGCTACTGCATTTGTGCTGCCTCATTAGGCTTACATTCGTAGATGTTGACAACCAGAGAGTCATCTCCCTTCGAGCTCTGCACTTTGCAGCATTGCCTCCGTGGAGCCTGGGTCAAAAAGGCAGTTGATCAAGACAAAACAAAATACAAGGTTAGCTTCTGAACACTATCAAAACAGTTGATGGATCGTAATAACACAGGAGTTTAACTTGGCTCTGACATGTGTGCATTGCATGAGCAGACGTACCCGTTTCCAGACGGCAGGATCCATCTTGAGTGCGAGAACTCGGATCGTCTGCACCTTGGCAACCGCGTCGAAGCCGGTGCCGTTGCAGGCGTCGCTGCTCACCAGCTCCGGCACGTACTCCGTCAGCGTCCGGTTCTGCCTCAGCCCAGCCGACCCGGGCGACGACTCCTCCGTAGTGACGCGGTCCAGGTAGAACATGATGGGCCGGCGGTGGCACGGCAGCTCGGTAGCGTTCGGCACGGCCTCCGGGCGCGTGTTCACCGTGAACGGCCCCGCCGGCGACCCGGACCACGCGCGGAACGTACGGAGCGGCGTCTGCAGCTCGTGCGGCGGCACGGCGGACGGGTAGAGGTGGACCATGTAGCCCCAGGAGACGGACACGGACAGGGTGACGACGGTGCCCCTGCCCCGCGTCGACCGCGGGCGGTAGTAGCAGATGGACTGCTGCAGCGTGCGCGCCGGGTCGCGCCGGGACGCGCCGACCAGGGACTGGACCGCGTGCAGCCGCTTGAGCGAGTTCGGCGAGATCGGGCTGAGCCGGTCGAGGTGGTGCAGCGACACCAGCGGCGCCACCGGGTGCGCCGCGAGCAGGCCGTACACGTGTCCTTTCAGGTCCAGCTGCATCCAACGTAGGGACGATCGATAGCAACGCAACCAACAGAAAATGTGAGTGAACGAACGAATAGACGGCGCCTGTTCTGCAACCATTCGTTTCGATGGCCCGTGTGTCTGGGATCATCCAGATCGGCTCCATTTAACTGTGCGTCCTGCTCCTAACAACCGGCCGGAAAAGCCATTCTGAACGAACATGTGTGGTACCACGATAACTTTTTTCCACTACCTCGATGATCTGTCAGCACACTTGATACAGAATTCCATAGACTCAAAGATCACTCTGACACGTTTGCCAGCAAAACTGACATTAACATCGCAACCACAGAGATTTTGCTACACACGCCCAGAGGTCTGCGTCACTTTGTCTCTGGGCACGAGTCGTCACAAACATCCCTCGTCGGTACTCCTACTATACTCCCTCCGTCCCAAAAATAAATGACGTTTTGGGTTTTAGTGTCACAAGTTTGACTCGATTTGTAGATAATACGTAGAAGATTTAAATCTCCAAATAAATTTGTTAAAAACTAGATCAAAAGATCTTTCCAATGATACTAATTATGTAATATAAATATTAATTCTATTTTAGTATATAATTGCCGGCATATGTTTTCCGGGGAGCGGCGTCGTTTATTCTGGGCCGGAGGAAAGACGTCGCGAGGCCCAACACCAGTACTCCTACGTCCCCTTCCACACTACCTACCTCTCGAAGGCTCTCGTGCTGCTACAGTTGAGAGAGGCGAAAAGGGAGTCTCGCGTCCCCGCCGGCGGGCCGGTGGTCTCCCGCCGCCTCCGATGGCCGTTGGGCATCGTGAGGTGGCGGGAATTTCGCCAGTTCGCCGGGGCGGTAGGGCTGGTCCTAGTAGTAGGTCTGGGGTTTTTGTTTTCCGGCGTTGTTGTCGGGGCGGAGGCGGCAGCGGCGCCATGGAATAAATCCTCCGGACTCTCCCTCGCCTCGTCGACGTTTCCACTCGGCGTCGGCGACGAGCCGTGAAGGTGGGTCCGACTTTCGCCGTGCTCCTGTTTAGGAATCAGCGGCGGCTTTAGCCGTCGATGTGGTGGAGGCCGGCGGTGCTCGTCTGCGCCCTACATGCAGGTGCGGAGGAAGCTGTGGGTGAAGTGGACTGCGGGAGAGCGGATCGACCTCGGCTTCCCCTCGGCGACTGTCGACGGCGAGCGTCGATTCGAGATTCGCGAAGCTCGGGGTGCGTCCCCGGCCGATGCTCCTTTAATGGCGGAATCGACCCGGCCTTTGTGTTGGGCAGCTATTGCGGCTCGTTAAAGCCTGCGTGCGATGGAGCTTCGTCGGATCGTGGCGGTGGCGATGACGGCGGCGGCGGCGGATTTCTCCGATGCGGTCGTTGGAAGGGGAAAGGGCCCAGGGACCTGGTTGTAATTTTTGTTTTTGTTGAGGCCTTTTCTGTAAAGTTTGGAGGGACAGCTCACCCCTGTATCCTTGACGTATCTGTATTTGGGTCTGTGTACGTTTTCCTTACCTATTAATACAGGTATGTTTGATCAAAAAAAAAAACACCAGCGGCAGTGAACCGAGTGAACTGTTGTATCGCTAACGAGGTGAACGACGTACGTACTTACCTGATGGAAGCCGGGTTCTCTTGTCAGCGGCACGCCGAGCTCGGCGAGGCAGGCCTGGACGCGGTGGTCGCTGCCGTACAGCTCGTTGTAGCGGTCAAGGCACCCGTCCATGATCCCGGCGAGCGCCGCGGCTGCCGGGAAGCTGATGGCGTACCCGCCGCCGCCGAAGGCCATGGCGTACGAGTGCGCCACGTTCTGACCCACGCTCTCGGAGCTCGACCCGACGTAGTACATCTCCCGGTGGTCGTACCTGTCGAGCACGGAAGCCAGGTTCTCTGGGAAGAACACCGTGTCATCATCGCCCATGACCAGCCACCGCGGCTCACCGCTGCCACTGCCAGAGCCCTCCTCCAGCCTCGCGGCGGTCTCGTAGGCCTGGACCACCGCCTGCGCCATCCGCGCCGCGGCAGCGTGTTCCCTGCCGAACCGTGCCGCGTTCGGCCGCAGCACGCGGTACGGTGGCCATGATGGGTGCCAGGGGCCGGAGGGCTCCCCGTCTAGCCAGACGTGACCCCTCGTCGGCCCCGGTCGCCACCACAGGCCGGTGTACACCCCGCGCTTCGCCCACGTGGTTCTGGACGCGCCGATGACGAAGACGATGTCGGCGAGACTAGTCGGTGAGCGGGTGGCTTCGGCGGCTGCTGCGCGCGCAGGAGGATGCTCGCAGAATGGGCGTTGCAGGAGGCTGTGGTGGATGCTGTTCCGGGAGAATAATGCGAGGTAGGCGAAGTATGAGGAGGAGAGAAGCATGAGTGCGTACAGAGATCGCCGGAGCCAACTCCACCGCGCGTTCTTGGCATCGGCGTTGGAGAAGACAACCGCCGCTGCAGGGACATGGCAACTGACGCGATGGAGCATCAGCATCTCCACAGACGATACAATTCTGTTGCAACCTTTTCCCCTACCCGCCAGATTCAGGACAGACTTATATTTCTGTTCTTTTGTTTATCCGTACTACTACTAGTAGATTCAGGACAGAGACTTATATTTCTGTTCTTTTATTGCTAAGATGGGGTGTCTCGTGTAAATTTGGCTTTCACAAAATGCTCAGGAAATTGTCGCATATCTTCGCTAGCTGAGCAAAACATGCTGTATGTGTAACCTATTTAGGCCCCTTTGGTAGGACTTCACTTCACACGCGTGAATCTATTTTTTTAGGGTTCAGCTCTAAGAATAGCTCTTAAGGTGGAGCTAAAGCCGTTTATTATCCCGTTTGGCCAAATAGCTCCACCTGACTATTTTTAGCTCAGGCCTAGCGAGGAGCTAGGAGAAGCTACAATTTTTGGCTCCTCTCCGTAAAACCATGTGAGAGCACGTTTTTAACGATTCCATGCGTGAAACTATTCTTGTTTACCCCGTTTGGCATAAAACTGCTCCAAACAATTCCTGAACCGCCGAAGGAGCTCGCCAAACGGGGTCTTTCCCCATGATGTAGTTATGTCGAGTTTTGTATTTTTTAATACACACAAACTGGTTATACCGGGGCACGTTGCCTATGGCATAAAGGAAATTTACATGAAAGAATCTTTCTCTTTTTTTAAAAAAAAAAAAGTTACACATTACAACACAGACGTTTAACGCAAATGTGCTACGAAGAGGAAGAAAATTTATAGACAATTGATTTATCACAACTAGATGAAGATTACATAGTAGTTATAAGCATCTTATGTAAAAAATGAACACGTATAGAAACAGAGGATGTGCACGCGTGAAGCTAAATAATTTTTATAATTGTATCTATTGAATATGAATTTCTTCAAATCCAACAAGGTACCAATAAATATGACTCAAGAGAAAGCAGATCATACTTTTGGCTGTTAGGTTGGACACATGCCTTTCACATACATGAGCTTGCCTCTAGGCACAACCAAGCCCATCATGAATAAATTCATCCCAATGCTCTCTAAGATGGAAAAGAGGCTATCAGGGATCATCAAACTACTCTAAACTTTGTGTTTTCAGCCTTACCAACTTTTTACATGTGTACATGTGTAGTCTGAAGCTGCCGCCACAAGTCATCAAGCAAATTGATATTATTGATATCAATAGCAAGCATTGCTTGTGGAGCAAAGCAGATATTAACAGAAAAGGGAGCTAACTTTGTGGCTTGGTAAGAAATTTGCAAACCAAAGCACCAGGGTGGCTTAGGCATCATTGATGTTCAGTGTCATAATGATGCTTTGTTGATGAAGAACTCGGGTAAATTTTACAATCATGATGACATTCCTTGGGTCGATCTCATCTGGTCAACCTTCTATTCTAATGTTCAAACTCCCCATAGTCTAATGTCCCGTTGGATCCTTCTAGTGGAAAGACTTCCTTAAGCTTCTTAGTAAATTTAGGCTTTTCTCTTCTTGCAAACCAAACAAAGGAATTAAGTAATGTTTTGATATTTGGGTACATCAACAATTGATGTGGAAATGCTCCCAGTTATTCTCCTTTGCTAGAAAGCCTAAATGCTAAGCGAGGTTTTTCATCAACAGCGAAATGCCTCTACCACAACTAGCTAGTTAAAATCCTCCAATTAATTCAAGATAACAACCAGAATGATAGCATAAATGATGTTTGGACATATAGTTGGGGATCTCGAAAGTACAGCAGTGTAAAAGGGTCTACTGAATTCTCATTGGGTCCATTCCATGTTCACCCCTTTTCAAATGGCTTTTGGGGATCAAGCAACTTAGGAAAATAACAAGTTCTTCTTTTTTGGTTGCTTTTGAGAGAGACTGAAACTGTCTGACTATTCTTGTGTTCTATGTAATCAAGGTGTCGAAGAAACATATTTTCATCTTTTTTTTTTCTAGTGCCCTTTCAGCTCTGCCTACTGGAATTCAATTCCAATCAATGGAACCTCAACCTCAATCCTCTTGATATGTTGCTACAGGCAAGAAAGACCTTCAATAATGTCATCTTAAGAGATCTGATCATAACTACATGTTGGGTGATTTGGAAAATGAGAAACAACATCATCTTTGATAATGGTCAGAGTTTACTCGCTGGAAGAGCATGTTTAGGGATGAGCTTGGCTTGGTTTGCATCAAGGCCAAAACCTCAGAAGTGTTCCAATTAGTGCTTGGAGAGATTATATGTAATTTCCTTTCTTTTTGTTTGAGCCTATATGTTCTTGCATTTAATGAAAAAAAAAGTGGAGACCCCATGTCAAAAAAAAACATGAATTCCTAATGCTTTGTGTCTCTTTGTATGAGATTTTTTCAGGATTTAATCTCTTTTTTGTAAAATTTTTTTAGGATTTAATTTTTGCATAATGTGAAATATAATGAGTGCCTGTGCAGGTAGCAATAGTAGTAGCAGTAGTAACTAGTAAGATGCGTTCTTACTAAAAGGTACTCCTACTCCGTAGGAGACTGCATATTTGCATCCAGCTCGATTCCACGTAGTACTGTTGCCAGGACTGGTTTGACCATGCCATCAACTGCTATGATTTAGTCCATCCCCTGGATTTGACCCCACTGACACCAAAAAATTACTCTCTCTGAATTTGACATGATCCGATGCTTGAGTGTTCATTCCACGCTTACGCGTATAACCGGTCTGATAGAGATGTTCCAATGGAAAAAGCACGCTGTCATGATATTCCACCTCCCATGCTGAGCTGATTGTTTCCGCCTTCCCGTGCGCTCACAGCACTCTGTTCTACGGAAACAGCAGCATCCGGCGCCGCAAGGTTAAGAACGCAAACGCAGCCGCGTCCGGCCCTAGAACAATCAATAAGCATAAGCTTATATATCTTGCGTTCCCGATAGATGAGTTACATGGTTCTGTACTGTCCGTGCAGAAGCCATGATGTGGTCGCGTTTCTGGTTTGCCGTTCCGGCCAAGAGGCCGCCACCACCGTTCACACCTCCTCCTCCTCCTCCGGCGCCGCCTAAGTACGGCCCTCTTCCTGAGCCATCACCCGTCGCATCGCTGTACGACCTCGCTGGTAATTTCCTCCACCGCGCCAAGACAGTGCTGGACACCACCGGCGGACCGGCGGGTCTCGATGCCATCTCCTCCACGCCGGGCGCACGCCGTTGCCGCGGCAGAGTTGACGGCGGCCCCAGCCTCAGACGCATCCCCAGTGGCCACAAAAAGTGACTCGTGGACCTTGAGTTCTCGCGCCGTGCACTGGATCATCGCGGGGGCCGTGGTGGCCGCGGTGCTTCTGGTTTTGTGCGCGGTGGCCTGCTGCTTCGTCCGGCGGAGAAGGAGACGGCGCCGGCGCCGCCCGGTGGTACTGCAGGTACCACCTCAGCTGCCACTGCCAGCACCGATGGTTTACCACAAAGGTACGTAGAACAAACTGTTCACTGCTCAAGCATCAGCTGTGCGTGTTCTTGTTCCCATTATCTAAAAAATTAAACAGCTCGGTATTTGCGTGTGTCTGCGTACGCGTGGTGTTTCAGATGGCTCGACATGGCCAGTACTTCAGCAAGCGCCGCCGTCCGAGCACTACTTCGCGCAGCAGCAGCGCCCCACACCTCCCCAGACGAGCGGCACGTTCTCGGACGCGGGTTCCGAGAACCGGCTGCACTCCGTGGACATCGTCACCGAGCTGCCGTCCGGAGGCTCGCACACGTACGAGCAGCTCGCCGCGGCGACGGGACGGGTTCGCCCCCGGCAACATCATCGGGCAGGGCGGCTTCGGGTGCGTGTACAGGGGAGGCTCGACGGCGCCGAGGTGGCGATCAAGAAGCTCAAGACGGAGAGCCGGCAGGGAGACCGCGAGTTCCGGGCCGAGGTCGAGATCATCAGCCGCGTGCACCACCGGAACCTTGTCACGCTCATCGGGTACTGTATCTACTCCGACGAAAGGTTGCTGGTCTACGAGTTTGTCCCCAATAGGACACTAGACAGCCATTTGCATGGTAAGTTACTGGAAGTTCTTGGCCCTCCAGTCCTGCAATATGTTCGATGAATGTTCTTGCCTTCTTGGATTTGTTGGTTTAGCAGATAATCGACTTCATTTCGTGTTAAGATTGACATTCCGCATTACATAGGGCACAATGGTCCACCGCTGGACTGGCATCAAAGATGGAAAATAGCTGTGGGATCAGCAAGGGGCCTGGCCTATCTTCATGACGACTGTTAGTCAACATATACTTTTGCACATTTCTTGTTCTCTTCAGTTTCGTATCTAGAAGTGCAGTACTGAACTCTGACGAGTTACTCTCTTATTGCCAGGTTATCCTAAAATCATACATCGCGATGTCAAGGCGTCCAACATTCTTCTTGATAATAATTTTGAGCCCAAGGTATCATTTTGACCGATATGGAGAAAATATTGCACTACATGCCAAAACAGCAAGTGTGTGCTATGAGTTTTGTGTTTTATAAACAGAGTGCACAGCATTTGAACTGTGACCTTTGGTGTAACCTAATTTTTTTCTTCTAAAACTTACTGTTTTAATAATTGACCTTAGGAGTATGCTGTTAAGCTCACCAAGCATAGTTCATCTTCAACATTGTGCAGTAGCCACAAACCTTTGTTTATTAGTATGTCCTAATTCTTTGCAGGTTGCAGATTTTGGGTTAGCAAAGTACCAACCAGGAGATCACACTCATGTTTCCACAAGAATAATGGGAACTTTCGGGTCAGTCCTTTTATCGTTGCCATTCTACATTACCATCATTAAATAAGTTTTTAGCGGATGAGCGTCTAATATAACTACCGTCTCTTCACTTGTTTCCTGCAGGTACATAGCTCCAGAGTTTTTATCTAGTGGAAAACTAACTGACAAAGCTGATGTTTTCTCTTTTGGCGTCGTCCTTCTGGAGCTGATTACTGGAAGGCTACCGGTTCAGTCATCTCAGTCCTACATGGATGACACATTAGTTGGTTGGGTCAGTCCATCAGAAACAAGTTCCTGAATTTACAACAACTGCTGTTTTTTTTAGGTAAAAGCATGTTGAAAGCTCATTCTTATATGCGCTTGCTTCTGCAGGCTAGACCCTTGATTCAACAGGTTGCAGAGGATGGCAGCCTTCAAACCCTCGTAGATCCCCGACTTGGAACTGATTACGATCCATCCATAATGATGCGGATGGTCGAGTGCGCTGCGGCTGCGGTGCGCCAATCAGCGCTGCAGCGTCCATCCATGGTTCAGGTTCGTTCGTTCTCTGACCACTCGCGGCTAAGTTCCAATTCCATCCTACACTTGTGGTTATTTCTTCAGAAATTTGACATGACGTACTCCGCAGATCCTTAAATACTTGCAAGGGGAAACACGAGCAGATGATGTGAGTGGCGTTTTCAAAATTACAGCACTAGAGGACTCTTACAGCTCCGGCATGGAATCCGGTGAATCCGTTGGACCGAGGCCAAGAAGAACGCAGCGGAGTCAGAGGAACACTAGCAACGACTACAACAGCGAAGAGGCTCCGGGGCACAAAACAAACTGCAGCACGGGCAGCGTGTGGTGAAGTGGAGATATTGTTTTTTCCGGATGAATCGATGGTGATGTACAATTAATTAAGAAGACGAATGTTCAACTTAGAGGAGTTCAACCAGTTTAGACCCCGTTACATGGAAATTAAAGGTGGCTTCATGAATTCATTCATCTATTCTGAGCATTTTTATCCAGCAATACTGGACTTTCAACAAGGGATAACCTTGCAGAATCACATACTATAATCATTTTTTTTTCTGTCACTAACCTATAAATCCGTGCTATGCTCCAGGAGTTCACAGACAAATTTAGGAGTACATGCGAATTAATGTGTTTTTCTTTTTCTTAACATATTCTTTAAAATATTAATTTATGCAGATGTGGTAAGGTTACGAATTACAATGTTCTGTATTTTTTTCATCTATATCCATAGTATTTACCTTTTTGCTTGGCACATCCTTGTTACTTCTATATGGATCTGCTTAAACTTAGCTTAATCTATGATGGCTCTGTCCAAATTTAAATTCAAGTTTAGATCTTTCAATAGTATTCTACTCCGTATGAATTTCGAGATCTTCCGGTGGTTTCCCTTCTAAACCAAAACCTTCATATCCTACCATCGGAACAATTACTCAACCAATGGTTGTTATCTTTGATCTTAGGGATTTGCTAAATTTCAAGTGCCTGAATTTTTGTTTTATTTAGGCGGCGGTTATTGCACATATTTTATACTAAAATTACAGGTTTAGTTCGTCGTAATTTTTGTAGACACAACAATTTTTGGTTCCAATAATAGAAACCAGTTAAACAAAACTACAAACCTTACAAAATTTTATATGTGTTGGCACAAGGACAATTTAAAAATTAACAATTATTTTCTATAGTTAGACAAGAACAAAAAATTTAATGTGTTACTATGATAAATAACAAATCATAAAAATAACAATGTAGTAGTACAAAAGTGTTGCCCGAAATCTTCTTAAATTTCAGGCACCTGAAATATAGGAAAAGTGTTGATCTTATGCTATGATATTTTAAGACAACTCAATTATTACTTTGAAAACAACTTTCTTTTTAAAGGGAAACGTTAATTTGGCCGGTGAGAAAAGGGAAACGGAAGCAAAATTTCACAGGGCATCCAAAGGAAATATTTGTTTGTAACTTCAAAGGAAATGTTTGGTCACGGCATATGTATTACTATGTCAGTACAAATCCAAGTTTGCATGATGAAATCTCAATGCATGATAACGGCAGTACAAGTATCAAAATCGCTTCTCACGCACACACACAGCTTACAGCTTTGGGAATCAAGGGCTAGTGGCGACCAGCTTCGGCGGCGGCGGTGGGTCGCTGGTCTCGTTGTTTGGCCCGGTGGGAACCCGTGGGAACCTTCCTTAGCACCGCGAGATCATCGGCATGGGTGCTTGTGGCCGCTGAAGATGGCGGTGGCGGTGGATCACTTGTGATGTTGCTTGGTCCCGTGGGAACCTTTCTCAGCACAGGGGAGGTCAACAATGGGGCTCTCGGCCACTTGAGACGCCGGCGCCGGTGGCGGGTCGCTGGTGATGTTGCTCGGTCCCGTCGGAACCTTCCTTAGCACCGGGAGGTCAATGACGGGGCCCTTGCCCACTTGAGACGCCGGCGGCCGTGGCGGGCTGGTGTCGTTGCTCGGTCCAGTTGGGACCGTCCTCAGCACCGCGAATCCCTCGTCGGCGCTCAGCGCTGCCGGCGAGCGGCGCGTGGCCGACGCGATGGAAGAGAGCATCGTCAGCGGCAGGAGGATGAGCAGAGGCAGCAGCGGCACTGCTGTTTTCTCGGTGATCTTGTGCTTGTGCCTCAGCCCGGCCATCGCTACTTGCAAATTCTATCGACCTCAACTTGTGCTTGTGTTGGTGGTGTGGTTGGCAACGATAGATATATGCATGCAGGGCCATGTATTTGGAAAAACTGGGGGTGTGCCCAGGGCACACCGCACGCTCGGTGTGCACCTCCTCTTGATTGCGCACACGTGGACAGGTTTACATCGGACGCTGGCATGCAGGGGTTCCTTCGCTCGTTCAGCTCGCAGGCGCTCGTGCGCGATGGCCGTGCGTTGGCTCGGCTCGTTCGCCCTGTAGTACTCAAGCCATCGGTCGCCGTAGGCTAAATAAAATAGCCGAGAATACAAGGTACGGGAGACCAATCCACGTACAGACCCAAGCCATCCACACAAAAAAAAAAAAAAACTGAATACAATACGGCTGTATACATGAATCACAAGAGCATAAAATAGCCGAGAATACACCATATTAATCACCAGAGCAAAAAAAAATGTTGATACATTCACGTCAAGAGAAATGAGTAATAATAATATGGTTCACGTGAACACAAACTGGCAGGTTCCTTAACAGCAATAGAGCACAAATATACTTCCAACATGTTCAATCTTTAGTCAGATTGATACAATTCTCATAAACTAAAAAGAGACAAATTCAAACTTTACTCTAACTAATACATTATTCTTGAGATGCATCAAAATGTAACTGTCTAGCAGGATTTTGAAATGTAGCATCTTCCTCAACTCCCATTAAAAGACACTGTGTATCCTCCTCGGTATGTATGGAGCAGCCGTCTTGAAAGGATCATCAAGTATATTGAACTCGTGGCATTGTAGAGTTAGCATATTCAGCTTGTAGGAAAGGAGCATCCATGGCTGAAGATGCCCCAACATGTTCATCTCTTGTGTCTACATCATTATTTTGGGGTTCTTCACCTAAAATAAAATATGTAAATGATAATACAATATTTAAAAACTAGTCATAAGGAAATGGTAGTAGTCAGGTCAGTACCTTTTTTTACCACCCTTCTTCTTCCTCCCTGCATTCTTTTCAACAACATTTTTAAAAGCGAGAATTCTTTGGTCCTTTTATTACTTCCGGGGACTCTAAAAGATATTACACCATTTAATGGTTGTTGGACATTTTCATTTGGAATTGGAGAGACCTCATTGGATTTATCATGCATCTCACTTAGATAAGTATCTGCTTCTAGGTCCAAGTTATGTATGGCTTTCTGCAATTTATCGAGAAGTTCTTTTGCCAGTGAAGACTTCAATGCTAGAGATGTGGCCTGTCGAGATATAAGAGCTGCTTGTGTCTTCAAATCTTCCGTTTCAGATCTTTGTTTCTCAATATAAAATCCACTTTTTGCATACTTTGTCCATCGAGGCAAAATATATTGCGGTGGCAAATTGTATACTCTATTTGTATTGAAGACTCTAAGAGCATGCTTGCATAATAACCCTGTAAAAATATAGTTGCCAGTTAGTACATATATTATAGGTTACAATATACAATTTTAAATATATATACTTCACATACCTATGCATTCAAACATCCGACAAGAGCATGTAATGGTGGAATCGCTAGTGTTCAATACTACTTTTGCTCCACGGTCAGACTCCATATACTTAACAAAGAATGTCAAGTTTGTCCCCGCTTCTTCCTCCAAAACACAAGTCAATGTAAATTGTCTCTTAAATTCTTCCTCAAACTCTGAATACATTCGCCTTGTATATGAATCAGCTGCAACCTTCAACATTGGTAGACTTGGACTGTATGGAACCGGTTTCTTTTGGCGTGACTTAAAATCAGCATCCAGTTCATTTGAACGGAGACTAGCTGCAACCTTCTCACATTCTACAAGGAGTTCTGAAAGACCAAGTTTCCTACGAAATCTTTTCTTGAAGACATTATTCATACCTTCGCTCCTTTGGGTCGAGTTCATGTCTGCTGTAAAAGAGTCACGGTACACGGCTGCCCACTTTGCCCTCAAAGAATATAGGTTTGTCATCCATGAATTATTCTCAAGACTGTATTTAGCCACCAATGCACGCCATTTCTCTATAAAATAAGTCTCGACCTGTCTTCGTACACATAATTTTGAAATCTGTCGGGAACTTGTTACCTTTTTTTATCCGCCTCATGAATTACATGAGCAAGATGTTTTGCAACATTTAAGCAAATGTGCCACAAACAAAGACGATGGCTTGTATCTGGGAATACATAAGCTATTGCTCCTGCCATAGCCGCATCTTGATCTGTAAAAATTGTCTTAGGGTGCTTTCCCGACATTGCTTGTTAGAAAAGTATCAAAAAGCCAAACAAATGATTCAATAGTTTCATTGAATAGAAGTGCCGCGACCAAAAATTATTGTTTGCTTATGATGGTTGCAACCAAGAATCGGAGCAAAGGGCATCTCAAACTTATTGGTTTTAAATGTGGTGTCAAATGAGACAAAGATCACCAAAGCATTTGTAATCCATGATGGACCGACCATCGACCAAAAAGAAATTTGCAATACGACCATCCTCCTTGTCTACGAACGGCATAGAAAAATGCTTTGGATCTTGTAACTTATTTATTTCTAAGATATTCGGGCGGTGTTTGGGCATCATTGGCTTCTAAGTACTCTCTGCGCTCGCGTCCAATCTCATTATCGCAGTCCTTCTTAGAAAATGGTATGTTTTCTTCTCCTCCATAAAACTGCTTCATAAACTCATATACTTGGGCTGGCTTCATTCCAGCTTCGCGTATCTGCCCAATTAATTTTCTGTCTGCCTCTATAACCTGTCGCTGGGATCTCAGCTTGTGTTTCTTATTTGGACTAGCAAGACAATGGTTGTGCTCTTCTACGACCTTTTGCACTGTATAAATCCCCTCTTTGCTAACACTAAACTGGACACGAGCATCACAACCTGTCCTTGTGACGTCCTTTTGCGATTGCTCATTTTTTCTATATCCTTCATTACTGCAAACCATATGTTTGGTACATATACTCCCATCCCGACGCTTCTTTGACCTGCTCTTTCTAATACTGAACCCAACCTTTCCAGCATAGCTGTTGTACATCTCATAAGCTGCGTCCTCAGATTCAAAAGTCATTCCAAGTTTAAGTGTGATCAAATGTTGTCCAGATTTATCAACCACGTCCTATATATACGAATTGTCAATTAAAGGTGTAAAATAATAAAAAGAAATACTATATAGTCCTATTAATTTTTTTTTTACTTTTTTTTACCTCATTAGGCACCTCGTTCTCCACTAATCTATCAATTTGTTGTTCCTCTTCTTGGTGATCGCCACCAACAGCATGAATCAAAGACGTACCATGTAATAATCTGAGGAAACGATGGCCACCAATAGCATGAATCAAAGATGTACTATGTAATAATCTAATAAGAACTAGGACTGACATGCTGCGATCATCATGGATCAACAGGATCTACCAATACAAACGATGATCATGATCAACAGGATCGACCAATACAAGTTACCGAGGTCCGACGGCGCCGATGGGAAGGGTTCCGCCGCGCCGCCAACTGCCCCTAGCGGCGGCGAAAATCATCGTGGGCCGTCGTCTTGTTGACCACCATCGCCGTTGGGGAAGGATTCACCTCGCTGCCCTTCAGCCATGGCCGACCTTCAGCCCGGAGATCTAGCGACGGTCTCCCTAGCGGCGCCATGCGATGGCGGCGCGCAACGTCGAGGGCGTGAGTCCAAACTGCTCACGAGCGGAGACTTGGAGAGCCGCGCGATGGGAATTCCACCCTGCCGTGCGGAGCCAAGCCATTCAGGAGGATATTCCACCGGAGCCAAGTTGTGAGCCGGACAAATAACGAGCCGACGAGCGAAGGAAATTTGCTCCTGCAGCCAGCGTCCGATGTACAGCCTGTCCACGTGTAATGCGCAATCAAGAGGAGGTGCACACCCAGGGTGCGGTGTGCCCTGGGCACACCCCAGTTTTTCCCATGTATTTATAGGGTCTCCGGCGGTGAAACGAATAATTTTGCTCACCCCGGCACAAATCATTCTTAGAAGGAAATTGCCGGATAAAACAAATAATACAGTATATATAAAAAAAGGAAATCACTTTCATCATCGGTTGAGCAAGAATGAATTCATGAATTTCCATGTAACGGGGGTCGTTGTTAGAACAAATAACACTTATAGGATCACTAGCAGTAGATCGTTCTACTTATACAAAGTGATGAACATGATGTATACATTCATATAACCTAGATTAGCCAATCTTGCATGCAGGAGCAAGAATGAAATTACCAACGACGATTACCACTCTCATGATCTATTTGAGGAAGCAGGTCCATGGCGTGATTCTTTATATTGAAAAATAAAATCGGAATAAACTGATAGGACAAACCTTGCATGCAAGAGCAAGAAGGAAGCTACTATCTGCTATGTTGTCACTCATGTTAGCCAATCCAATGATTGCCGCTCTGTTGCCTACTTGCCGTATATCCGCCATGCACAAACATACGTAGCACGGGAAGAGGAAGTGTACACAAGGCCAAAAATGGAGTAACCAATAACCATGCCTCGGTCTTTCAAGGGTGTGTCGTCGGGAGATGCTGCTCGTCTGTTGCATCAGCATCAAGGGCGAGGGCGACACCGCCAAGACGATTACCACTCTCATGATCTGTCTGAAAGAGCAACTGATATACTCAAAAGCAAAAAACGAAAAGGTTCCAACACTACTACAAAACTTCTTTTACGAGGCACTTCCAAAAATTAATAATGTCGGTTATTTAAAAACCACCACGGTAAATGCCTTAATTTATCATGGCGATTAAAGAAACTTTATGGTAAATATATTAACCGTGGCAGTTTTTATTAAAAAAAAACTGTCACGGTTAATCTGGCACAACCTGTTAGCATTTGGAAGCCCAATACCAGGCTTCAAGCCCAATAATACCTCCTGCATATAAATACAACCACAGACCCCAATCTCACCTCACCCTCTCCCCTCCCTCACTTCTCTCCCTCAGCCGCCCCCGCACTGCACTCCGCCTCATCCACTCCCTCCTCGTCTCCACTCCCCTCCCACACTAGCAACAAATAGCGACGACCGTCCTCTCTCCCCCTCCTCTCCCCAATGTCACCTGGTCCCCAATCACAGCGGCGCCACCCCAACCCTCCACAATCCCGGCGGCAACCGCGGCGCCTCGCCCTCAGCGGGGCCCTTCCCCTGGCGGATCTCGTGGCGCTTCGGGGCGGCGTGGGCGGCGCTCCTGGACGGCCTTGAAGCGGCGTGCGGCGACACTCGGGGACGGCCGAACGGTGGCGCGCCTCGGCGAAAAGGTCCCTTGTGGTTTTTGGTAATTGAGTGTCAACATTAGGCGAACTAATATGTGTGATTGAGATTATACACGGGGAAATTAGTTCACACATGATGGTGCAATAAAGGAGCTTATTGCATATGAAACATGACATGGAGTCATGTGACCAAGGTGGTGAAGATCAAGACAAGGCACGGCTTGATAGACCGGTTGCAAGTGTGAAGGGCAAGTCGAGGGACTTGGCGCCGATGGACCAACGCAACGCGGTGAAGAGCAAGTGAGGTCAAGATCGATGGACCAAAGAAGGTCATGTGATGATATGAAGTGGATCATATCATTCTTGATCGTGTTGGTGCATGTGTTGCATCGACGCGAAGATGGAGCGAAATGGAAATGCGCAAGGCAAAGGTATAACCTATAGGGCATTTCATTTCACCGGTCATGAGGAGCTTAGAGAAGTTTATGACCGGATTTAGGATAGATGGTCGTACTATCAAGAGGGGCAAACTTGTTTGCATATCGGTCATCTAGTGCCACTTGTGCGATCTAACTTTTGCGTGTTAGGATCAAGTGGCGTGCTAAGAGCTAACCCGGCCTTTGAAATGATTGTGAAAATGCTAACACACTTGCACATGGTGATGTACACTTGGTGGTGTTGGCACATTTGCAAAGGCGGGCGGTGATTGCGAGGATGAGTTGGGTTTGGGAACCGCTCATCCTCCGTGAGCTTGCGGCGGGATTCGGGCGCTTTCGAGAAAATGAGTTGCATATTTTCTATTGCGCCGGATGCATCGTGGTGGTGAAAACATGCTATCCCTCGTGCTCAAGTTTGGTATACTTGATGGGTAGCATGTCAAAGAGAAGGCGTCGGTGATTCGGTGGAGTTTTATTTGGAAAAACGGTGGCCGGAAGCACGCCGCTTCGACCGGGCCTTCCGGTGGGTGCGCGTCGCGAGAGAGCCCTGCAGTCGTTTTTGGCCGGACGCGGGACCGATGACGCAGGGCCGGATGCTTCGGTGTTCGGCCGGAAGCACCGACCCGGACGCATGGAGGTGGGTGCCACCGTGGGCCCGGCGTGTCGGTTGTGACGGACTACGTGGCCGGGACTCACGGCCGGACTTCGGGGGTGAGTCCGTCGGTCGTCCGTCGGCCGGCGCTGCTGTAAGCACCCCAACGGCTCTATTTTGGCTTGTGGCTATAAATAGATGGGGGTGGCCGGCTTTGGTCGGTTCTTGAGCACATTCTAGCCTTGGTGGCTTGTATTGTGGTGCTTGAGAGCCCTCCCACTCACATATGCTTGATATCGTTCATCCGATTGAGTGAGAGATCGAGTTCTAGTGCGTTGCGTTGAGAGATCGCATTCGTGGCACTAGGTGATCGTGTTGCAAGCCGGTGTGCTTGTTTCTCTTGGAGGTTGCCACCTCCTAGGCGGCTTGGTGGCAAGAGACTTCGTGAAGCACGCAAAAAGAAGATTGTGCGGTGCTCAAGAAGAAGAGATTGTGAGAGGTTAGGTGCTCACCTCGCGGGGATCGTGAAGAGCAACTCTAGTGGAGCGTGTCATTGAGCTACCATACTTGTGTGTGGGTTCACGCGGTACCCTCTAAGGGATTGGCTAGAGGACTCACACTGTGTGAGGGACTCGATCGAGCTCCCAGCTATGGGATTTGGCACTGGCCATTAAGCTTGAGAATCATCACCGGGTGATTCGCCAAACCGTGGAACCACTAAAGTGTTGGTCGACACAACGAGGAGTAGGGGGAAGTTGGCTAGCTTCCCGAGACCTCGGTAAAAAATCACCGGTGTCATCTTGTGTCCACACTTCGCGGTGGTTTGCAATCTCTTCGTCTCAAGCTTTGTTCTTACATTCATATATACATTGTGTTTGTGCTTGAGTAGAGTAGTTGTAACTATCTAGCTTGTGTAGCTTGTTTAGTTACTTTGCTTAGCTTGTGTAGCTAGGTAATTTGAGCCTTTGGGTTAGGCGTGTGTTACCTTGTCCTTTGTGCATCTAGTGAGCTTAGGGGCTTTGTGCTTGTGCTTACTAGAAGTGTGTAGGAGCTCTCCGTGCTTGAAAGTACTAGTGCTTAGGTTTGTGTGACCTTGCATTAGAATTGATTAGGAGCTCAAGCTAGGCTTGTCACCTCACTCTTCTTGTGTAGGATCTTTTGTGAGGTGGTTTAGAGTCTTAGTTAGAGGGGTGAAGTCTTGGCTAGACCGATAAGTTTATTTCCGCATTTGTTTCGGTTAGCCGTTGCGATTAGTTTTAAAAGGGACTATTCACCCCCCTCTAGTCCCCATCTCGACCCTTCACTCGCCCTCGCGTGGGGAGGATCCGGCGGTGGTGGGGCGGGTCACCCTCCCGTGACGGAGCGCGCGGGCGGCGGCTTAGGGCGGCGGCGACGGGCGACGCCCTGGACTGGCCACCGCGGCGGCGAATCGACGCACTCTGCTCCCCTCCCCGATCTCCTTCCCTTCCCCGGCGCGGTGGCGGATCGAGTCGCGCTCGTCCCTCGCGGTGGCGGATCGACCACGACGGGTCGGCAACGACGGATCTGCTCCTTCCTACCCTAACCCTAACCCTAACGGGTCGGCGGTGGCGGATCTGGGCCCGTTTGGGCCTAGATCTTGTTTTTTAAAAAATATATATATATTTCATTAATGGTGGCGGATATTTGGGTGTGCTAAAAACCACCACGGCTAATTGGATGATTAACCGTGACCCTAGCTCGTTGGTGGTTACAAAAGCCGCCACCGTAAATCAAAAATGACCACCACCATTAAAACAAATGTAGTAGTGCAACTCAGTTGGATGAGGCACTTTTTTTCGAGATCACGCCGAAGCGTGTTTTTCTTTAAGCAGAAAGAGTTTTACAATGCAATGCAGTATGCTAACAAACCAAATGATAACAACATGGTTACCAAGGGCAGAACCTAACCACTACTAAATGCCTTGGAACCAAATTTTGCACAAGAAATCAAGATGAAGCACTCATACTCTCACTAGCGGGACCCCAATCTTCTTGTAGCCTGCCTGAGTGCCTGAAACCACGCTTGCGCTTCGTTGTGGTTGTCCATCGCAAGGCCGTGTGGGCCGAAAACGGTTGTCAATCCGGAAGTTCTGGCATGGCGCTCCTTCCAAAGCATCCAACTAATTAGGAAAAACATTGAATCAAACCCTCGACGAAGCGCCTTTGGCAACCCTTTTCTGACGCGTAGCCACCACAAGAAAGCCTATTCTTCAGCAACCGTGATGCAATGTTGGAGATCCAATCCGATCGAGGAAATCTACCACACCTCTCTAGTCTCTACTAAAAACGGCAGCCTAAAAAGGATGTGGTCCATCATATCTGGTGCCCGATCACACGAAGATAGATGCACGTATTGTTTTGTTGCGGCGTGTTGAAACTTGCGATCCCCTGGTCCAAAGATCGACCATGCGGGGTTGGCCAAAAGAAGAAACACACTTGGGGAGGTGCCATTGTCTTCCAAAGTTGCTTAGCACCAACATATGTGAAGAGCCCAAAAACAACTGCGCCATATGGTATACCGACGCCAAAGTAGTTGTCGAGGCCGTAAGACTCAAGAGAAAAGTGTTTGGGCGTGGCGATATCTGGACATAGTTGATGAGATCCGTGAGTGTAGCAAAATCGACAAGCAATTGCATAGTCGCCCGGACACGCAATATGTTGACCCCATGCATCATCGCCATGCAGTTCCTCCGCCATCATCGCCCTCCTCTTCCTCGGCCTCACCACGTTGAACACCGAGATGCAATCATGTCGATGCTACGGCCATCCAGCCAATAGTCCGTCGAGAAAAGAGCGGACTCTCGAGGTCCGGACGAACCCTAAGCGCGCCCGCGGTGGTGGGCTGGTGGGGGGCGTGAAAATAGAGGGCAGCGAGAGGAGGAAGATGAACAGTATGGTGCGAAATCCAACTTTTTTTTAAACGCCTAAAATATAGCAACTCCTAGTTTTTCCTCGGTAACAATACAACACATGCCCAAATTAAATTCGTCGTTTCATTATGTTTGTTGTTGCTAGGGCGTTTTCATGAACTTTTCCTTTGAATTAATTGTCTTAATTTTACAGTATTATTATTTATTTTATCGTGAGATCCTCGTGTTTATCATAAATACTAGTTTATTTCTTAAAATCCAAATGCTACTGATTCTTATCCCCGCGTCCCCTGCCCAACAATCAATTCCCCACGTCGATTGTTCACTTGCCTCTTGCCAGCGGCTGAGCAGAGCAGGGAGAGGCAAGAGGAGACCAGCTTGGGATGGCCGCGGCGGAGACCTCGGGCACGGCGATAGGGTGCTCGGGGAGATGGGCACTCCACGGCAAGACAGCCCTCGTCACCGGCGGCACCCGCGGCATCGGGTACGGCTTCCCTCAAACGCCTATCTAGTTTCTTCCGGCATTTGCAAACCCGCTACGGAGATTCAATCGAGCTCGCGTCCGTGTCGTGTAGGCGTGCGGTAGTGGAGGAGCTAGCGGCGCTGGGGGCGGCCGTGCACACATGCTCCCGGAAGGCGGAGGAGCTCAGCGAGCGCATCAAGGAGTGGGAGGCCAGGGGATTCCGCGTTTCGGGCTCCGTCTGCGACCTCTCCGAGAGGGACCAGCGGGAGCGGTTGCTCCGCGAGGTCGGCGACCTCTTCGGCGGCAAGCTCAACATCCTCGTGAGTCAACAACATCAGTCACTTTTTTTTTTTTTTTTTTTTTGCGAAACATCAGTCACTTTTAGTTGATGTCTAATGTGGATTTATAGCGTGTATAGAACCTTTTTTTTGAAAAGGAATTCAAATTATTCAATCTCATTACTCAACCATGCCAGCTAAATCTCATTACTTCACCTAAAAATGACTAAAGTTTGGGCTTGAAATACTTGTGCTGAAGTTTTCAGCTATTAACTCCTCTAACTTCAATTTTAGCCAATACTTGTGCTGAAGTTTTCAATTTTCAGATTTGAAATAGGGATTTTCAAGCCAAAACTTGTGCTGTTAACTCCTCTAACTTCAGCACAAGCACAAGTATCTGAAAATTGACTAAAATTTTCAGCTATTAACTCCTCTAGCTCATGGACAATTCCACCCACTAACGCAAGTCTGACTTTATCCCCTTCAATCACAGAGACCACTTTCTTTGCATCATACTCCAAGACAATATCAGAAATCCCCAGCACCACTGCTGCACTAACGCCTTTGACACAGGCCACCAGCTCCATTTGAAAAGCACTGCAGGCGTGGTTTGTACAGCCTCAAACAGACTCAGGACTGGTCCACCGCTTGCCTCTGCTTCTCTGAAAAGAACCATCTACATTCAGTTTTAGTGTCCCTGGTGGAGGCCGCTCCCATCGCCGTGGTGGTCTACAATTCTCCTCCTGTGCTGAAGAATTCAGAGCTTTGATCTCCGCAGCCTGTCTCCTGCTCTATATGGTCAGCTGATCATCTCAAGCCTCCTTCCCGGATTGAATTTCTCTCACGCCACCAACTGTTTAAAATGAATGTAATTCTCAATTGGTCATCCCCACCGTACTGAATGACATGCTTCACTGTATCTTTTGCATCCTGGCATAAGCAAAGACACTACCTGAATCCTTCCAATCCAGCCGATCGCCACACTGCCTTTACCTGCTTGCAGTTCAAAAATAGGTGTTACATATGAAAGTATGTTTCGCAGTTTGGTGATTAGCAACAGTTGGGTTAGGGTTGGGAGTTCATGTTTTCGGTTCCAGTCTCGTTTTGGCAAAGTGGGAAGTTGTCATTGTATATGTCATGCTAAAGCAAATCACAATGAATGGTTGAGATGGTGTCCATCTGATTGTAAAGATAAAGAGCATTGATGGTGCCCCTCACTCATTGTGATTACAAAAGTGGAACTTAGAGTCTTAGACCATCAGTTTCTCATTCCTCATCCCACCCCAATTCCTATTGCCTTCAAAGCCTAAATTACCAAATCACATTCATTTGCACCAATTTCATCTAACCAAACAAGTATGTATCACATATTTGCATGGTAATGATACTTGTGGATTCCTCATAAGAATTATTTTAGACAAATATGTATAATGGAGACTGTCTACACTGAAAACAAGTACTACAAAGAGCACAGAGATAGTATTTATCAATGACAGTGCAGTTTGTGCACACCAAATTTGGAGTTGAGTGAAGTGAGTTGTAGGAAGCCATTAGTCTTGACCATTGGCTCCCTTTTCTTTTCTTTTTCGTCTTTTGAAAATAATCCTTGGGTCCCTGCACCTATAAGCTTTTTCAAGCAAATAGATGCAGGTCCAAACCTGGTTTGATGGGCTATTAGTGGTGTCCTTTAACTTCTACCTCATTCAAGTTAAACAGCACTGACCATATGCCTACAAATAAGATTTATAGGATTTCTTTTTAAAAACTGTCTATGTCAAAAACAAGTATTTTGGTGCTTGTGCACTTCAACTTTGGAGCATTGAATGAACTGTGTTGCAGGAAACTGTTAGTCTTTACCCTTGAGTCCCTTTTCTATTGAAAAGAACAAAAATCCTTGGTCCTTTTTCTTATACTTCTTTAAGTGAATGGATGCACCCATATGCCTTTATATCATTTCAATAGATAAGTATCCTGTAAGTTTGATCCTATTGAAGTTAAGCAACGTTGACCATGAGCCTACAAGATGTTTAAGATTCTTTTTTCCTTGAAAAGAGGTATTGGCTCTGTTCGCATCTAGAATTTGGCCGAGGACGACTAAACTAGATTCAAATAATAGGGAAAATAGGTTTTATAGATTTCACAATTTGATCACATGATCAAATTGCCATTTAGATTATTTAAAACAGCCATGTTAGTTGCTGATTAAATTATGTTTTGAAATAGGTAAGTTTCTTAAATGCCCTTTACAAGTTTAGAGACCCAACCCAAATGGTACAAAGTACAAACTTAGAAATTATGGTACAGGCAGTTCTTTTCAGTTAAATCTTTACATCTAGGCAGTGCAGTACTATGCCAAGACATGAAATGGTTGGCTTACTTCTTTATCAATACAAAAGGATATCAAACACCATGAAGAAATTCCCAGTGTAGATGTTCTGTTTTGTGTTCATGTGAATAACATTGTTGAATTCATTATCAGAGATTGATAAGGTTGGAAGTACTTAATGATGGCAGGAACTATGTTGAGTGATGGCAAATGTGTCTACATTTTTATTTAAAAGTTATTTGTAAACCCCTACAATTTGCTTATTCACATTCTGAATCTGTTTCATGTTCATTTATCCTGGCTTTCTTCATTTGATCTTTCAGGTAAACAATGTAGGAACAAACATAAGGAAACCGACTACTGAATTTACTGCAGAGGAATACTCATTTCTGATGGCTACTAATCTTGAATCTGCATATCACTTGTGCCAAATTGCACATCCTCTTCTGAAATTATCTGGTTCAGGCAGCATTATATTCATATCATCTGTTTGTGGAATGGTGGCCGTCTATAGTGGAACTATATATGCTATGACTAAAGGTAACACGTAACAGTTGTACTCAATATTATACAAGCTTCTATCTCTTGGTCGTATATGAATAAAAGGTTTTCTTGACATGTGGCATGCATAACCAGTTAAAATTCTTGTTTAGGTGCCATTAACCAGCTAACCAAGAACCTAGCATGTGAATGGGCAAAGGACAACATACGAGCCAACTCTGTTGCTCCGTGGTACATCACCACATCACTTACGGAAAGAGTAAGAATATTCTATTGTTTTGTATTAACGAATTACATTTGCATCATACTCCAATCCAAATTATAAGTCATTTAGTTTTTCTAGAAACATACCTTTTGCTAGGCACCTAATATACATTATGTCTAGATACATAGTAAAAATTATATATATATCTAAAAACAGCTGGAACAACTTACAATTTGGAATGAAGGGGTACTTACCTAAATTGTAACCCTAATCCGTCCTTTACTCTTATTACTGCTTTCTTTTGTGCAGATTTTGGCAAATAAGGATTTCGAGGAACAAGTTGTGAGTCGAACTCCGCTTGGACGTGTTGGAGGACCTGAAGAAATATCGGCGCTTGTTGCTTTTCTTTGCATGCCGGGTTCCACTTATATTACCGGCCAGACAATTGCCGTTGATGGAGGTATGACTGTGAACGGGTTTTACCCAACCAAGCCCTAGGCGGAAACTGCCATGTTTCTTTGTGGTGAGGAAACTGCAATAACGGGTGTTCTTGGAAGTTGGTTGGGGGAAAAAGGCTAATAAAATTTATGGTGAACTTATGTTGGATATTGTTCATTACATGTTTACATAATTCTGTCAGGTATGTGAAGAACGTTGTGTTTAGATCTGACCAGTGTTCTGCAAGTGACGCCAGCTTGTGTTGACAGTTTATTTCATCCGCGATTCTTTTTCTTTCAATGCTTACGCTCCACCCCAGTATCCACTACTGGTAATAATATCAACAAAAGAATGTTCTCCCATGCTTCCGGACATTCTAAGCTCCAAAAAAAAATATTCAAAAAAAGGAACTGATTCCAAAAAAGATGAGATCCACCAGTAAATAGAAACTTACTGGTATTCCATCCTTCATACGGCACAACAATCTAGTTAAAGATGGGATCCACCGGTAAATAGAAACTTACTGATATTTCATCCTTCATATGGCACAACAATCTAGTTTTGCTTGGTCCCGAAACAGAATTCCCTTTTTTCTCTCTCTTTTTTGTTCCTTGTCTTCCTCTTGCCGTGCCAATTTTCTCTTGGGCCAAATTTGATTGTGGGCTGTTGTGTCTGCTTATCCGATTGTTTCCTGGCGCGCGGAGTGACATGTTTCTAAAAAAAAGTACGGAGTAACATTATTATTACATAGAAACCACATTTTTAATGAAAATAGTTTTCTTTTCAAAATCAAAATTTGTCCAGCTAAATGTCTTCTTTTATACTTCCTCCATACGATGATCAGTACTGGTACTCTTCAAATCTGAGAAGACGCCATCCTATTCTGCGAGCATCTCCAGCCGGTTCTAAAACGTTCAGCGTTTAGTGTCACCGCTTTCGTATCCTCCGACCATCGGTTGAGCGGGTGGCCTGAAGCTAAATGCCTTCTGTATGAGCTGTCCTCCGGAAACATTGAGAACAACGGCAGGTGAGAAACCTGAACGCAGCGGCGAACACTTGGCACCCTAACGCCGCTCATGCCTGATACGTACAGCTGGTGCCGAACAGCCCAAAAGAAACTTGAATATGGTTCCGCCCGACGACGACACAGCACGAACAGAACAGCGAGATGCTGCGGTTACCCCCACGCGGCCACGCCCCCACTGTCCTCCGTCGGCTCCGATCGCATCCGGGAAAGCGAAGTGGCACAAATTGACGCCCCAGCTCGTCAAAAAGCATTTCTCCAGTTTTGTGCGTGCAAGAGCGAAGTAACGAGGGAAAGAAAGAGGAAAATCTTGTGCGCGAATCCGAGGACCCAGCAGCGCGATCTCCGTGACAGCGAGGTCCCTTCCCGGGCCGCCGAACACGTCGCGCGGCAGGCACCCCGGCCATGCGCCCACGACACGTTCTTCGTGCACGATCCGGCGATCGCCGCGCGGGATCCCGAGATGCGTTATGGCGTTGCGTGGTGTCGCCGTCGTGCCGGCTTTACGTGGCGAGCGGCCGCGCGTCGTGCACCGGCAAAAGCCGGGTGTCGTGGTCCGGGTCCCAAAGCAAGCAAGGGCAGCCAGGCAGCCCTGTGTGCTGGCTGTCAGTTGTGGCGTTGTGCGCGGACGCTGACAGATGGAACGAGTTGCGTCATGAACATTTCTACTTAGCTTGGCGCCATGTACAACGAAAAGAGACGACTCTATGATTTGCTCGCGTGATACCATAGACGTATCTGAAGATATCTTTACCGTATTGGTGCTATACGAAAAGAGACGACTCTATGATTTGCTCGCGTGATACCATAGACGTATCTGAAGATATCTTTACCGTATTGGTGCTATCAGAGAACCATGTTTCAGTAGGTGAATAATGTTGATGCTCGTGGCGATCACAACAGCAAAAAGGTGGAGGTTCTGCGATCAATGCAGCCTGTCGCAGTTTATCGTTCAGTCTGGCGATGATTTCTATCTACTCGTATCTTGACTGTCGCTATCCAAAGGTTTTACTTCCCTTATATGAAGGGATTGGGATGGGGCTCTATTGGTCATATTCGTCTGATTTTTACAGTCCATCAAGCGGAAGATTGATGAGGATCCGCTGAGTTCACGAAACCGATCTTAGCGCAGAAAAGTTGACAACACGAGTGATGGCAACAGATTGAAACCCCATACCTTACCATAGAAGAGACAGGACAAGGCGACCTAGAATATCTTCAGATACGATACGGGGCGGGCTCCCTGTTGCCTCGTGTCAGCCAGTAGTACAGCAATCGAGTCGCCGTGTCACTCAGCTAGGCGGTGCTCGTTTCTCGTTTCAACCTTGGCACAAGTAAACAATGCATCACAACAAGAAGCGTGAACCGTGAAGTAGCCGTGTGTAAAGCTTGCATCGCGGCCAATCACACACGGGGAAAATATCTCGCCGACGCAACGGACCACATTTTCTTATATCGAGAACATGCGAAACGGACCAGATGGTTGGCTGGCGTTGCAAACTTTGCAACTTGCAAAGCTGCTCCAGTACCATTTGCATGACGAGGCGCCGAGCCATTAAGGTCCGGTACTCCGAGGAGCGACCTAACTCTCTCTGACGTGCTGGCGTGCTGCTGAGTCTTGAGTTCTCCAAGCAAGCCAGTAAGGTCCGGTTCAGAGGACCGTGCAGTAACGTATGGTTCAGAGGACCGTGCGGGATTCGGTTCATCCACAAAGACCGAGCGCTGGACCGACCGCTGTTTCTCGCAGGCGGGTTTCCGTGTCAGCATGATACCCACAGCTGGCAAACAACGCCGTCGTATATACTCCTCCGTCCAAGATGTCCAAAATGTCTTCCTCGCTTACGCTTTTCAAGAAAAAACTTTGACAAATTATATATTTAAAAATATTAGTATTTATTATAGTGTCTTGGAAAAATCTTTAAATCTAGTTTTTTTAACAATTTTATTTAGAGATATAAATATTGCACGTATTTTGTACAAATTAAGTCAAACTTGTGGCGCGAAAAACCGAAAATACCCGACATTTTAGGACCGAGGGAGTACTCAATTGTGTTGCAAACTTGAAACAGCTCGCATGCGTATCCGGATCGCTCAGCGGCCTCTTCAGCCTCGAGCCGGGTTTCATGGTGAGTTTCATTTCGTTGTTTAAAGGCTGTTATGTCATATAAAATTAAGAGCAAGTTTAATAGTTTAAGTAAGCTACTCACCACCAATCGCCGGCTGGTTGCGCCGGGGCGGGCCGCTACTATTTATGGCATAGCTGCATGCGGAGCCAATTGCAAAGATCGCATGGCCTAGTCGCCCGGCTGCGGCCCGGGCGCGTCATGAGGCGCTCATTTTCCGCTCTCTCTTCACTTCTCTCCTCCAGCGTAGACATGAGCCGGCTAGTCACTCATCATAATACTTGCTCTAAATGAAATTTGGATGAAACCCCTACTCTCAATGGAGAGTTTCATCTTGCGGGTTTCATAGATAGTTTCATGACTTCGAGAGATAGTTGGTATTCGTGCCTAAAGAGTTTCACCAAGATGAAATTTTTCCCTTCTCTCTCTCCTCGAGTTTCATGCAAAAAGTAGACTTTTCTTGATGTAGCGCCCTATTTAACGTGCATGAAACGGCTATGAGGCCAGTCTCAATGGGAGTTTCATGAGTGTTTCATGCACATTAAATACAGCCCACATCGGTAAAATTTCACTTTTGCATGAAAACCCTTAGGAGATAGAAGGAAAAAAGTTTCACCATGGTGAAACCTTTGGACACTGTTTCATATGTGTTGGAAACTATGTGAAACCCCCATTGAGACACCAGTAGAGTTTCACCATGCAACTATCAATTAAACCATGCAATAAGAGAGAGGTTGTGGGACCCTTGAGCCTATGAAACGTGCATTGAGGGAGACGTCTATTTCATATCAAAGTTTCACATCTTGGAAACCGGGAGGTGAAACTCTACATCGGTAATCGGCCTCGAAACCTTTGAGACTGGCCTCGGTGCAACGGTAAAAGCTCTCGGTTTTAGGCGGGGCGTGTTACAGAGGTCTGATGGTGTGCGTCAGGTTAGGAGTCTGATTATTGTCCACACCAGTGGCTGTCAAATACTCCTAGTCTCCTACAACACACCAAATTCAGGCGGCCACATGCTAGCAATATTGGGAAAATTTATCAGTCCCAGATATGCCATCAATACAGGCGACCACATATCTTGGATTAAGAAGATTTCAAATTGCAATGCATGTGAAGAATTCTTCAATTGGATACATCGAGTACGAGTTACTATGTTAGACCAAAGAAAAAAGCTTAGATGAGCTTCTATAATTAGTAACATGGTGAACAAAACCATCTAATTCACAACTTGAACTTGCTAACAACCACCGGTCACTTTTCTCCCGGCTTAAAGATGAAGGTCACTTTAACTGTCAGCACTTGAAGTGGCACTCACCTCCGTCTTCGATGCCTGCAGAGGCGCTTCTAATACAAACAGCAGAATCTCTCCAGATAACATCACAGTTTTTTTCTCTCGATCAGGCCATTCACCCGTAGATAACATCACAGTCACAGGTCATCATAGATCAAGGATCACCAGTAGTAATCGTTGCAAGAACATTGTCCATCCTCGAAGTGATGAAGGTCCCTTTAACTGTCAGCTGGCACTCAACTCCGGCTTCAATGCCAGCAGAGGCGGCTCTAATACAACATCAGCAGGATCTCTCCAGATAGCATCACAGGTCATCGTAGAACAAGGATCACCAGTAATCGTTGCAAGAACATTCTCCATCCTTGAAGTGATGAAAGCGAATCCGATCCCTCACAATGATTTCAACATCGTATAGCTTCGATATGAGCTTGCTTATGGTGTGGCAGTCTTTGCACACTCTAAGGTTCTTCAGAATCCGGATGGGTGCCCCAGGTGTCGCACTGAGTAGGCCAAAGGATATGGCTAGCCGTTCGCTGTGCAAACGCAAGGTGGCACCCTTGGTGCGGTCAATGTCGGCGACCATAGGCGCCTCCGACAAGTCAGGCTTGTATCCAGCAGATGTGAGCCTCTGCTGAATCTCATCCAGCTTCGCATATATCTCTTCCGACTGAGGATGTGAAGTGTCACCTGCGACAAATTGGTGCACCAAGCCATGCATTTCGATGGAGCTGAACCCCGGCTCCTTCTTGAAGCCCTCCTCTCTCATCAACCGACGGACCATACCCACATCATTCCACCGCTGTGCAGACGCATAGACCCTTGACAAAAGCACATAGACGCCACTCACAGCGTCATCAGGGACATCAAGCGCCAGCTTGGCCATGGCCTCACTGAGCTCCAGCCCAGCATTCCTCTTGCAGCACGCGTCAAGCAGGCTCCTCCAGATGATGGAATCGGGCCTGCAGTTCATTCCTGCCACGACATCGAGGGCCTCCTCGATGAACCCTGCACGTGCAAGGATGTCCACCATGCACCCATAATGCTCGATCCTCGGCCTGATCCCGTATTCACTGACCATGGCAGCAAAGTACCTCCTCCCTTCGTCCACCAACCCACCGTGGTTGCAGGCACTAAGCACCGCGACGAACGTGATCGCGTTTGGCACCACGTTCTCCACCCTCGTCATCCGGTCGAAGAGGTCAAGCGAGTCCCGGACGCGGCCGTGGTTGGCGAGCGCGAGGACCATGGCGTTCCAGGACGCGAGGTCCCGCTCGGGCATCTGGTCGAACACCTGGCGCGCGAGCTCCACCGCGCCGCACTTGCTATAGAGGTCGACGAGCGAGTTGTTGATGAGCACATCGCGCGACACCGCCGAGGCGGCGTGCCCGCCGCTACAATCGGCGGCGCCGAGCTCCCGGAGCAGGAGCGCGTGCGCGTAGAGCCCGAGCGAGAGCGCCCGGCGGCCGCACACGCGCCGAGCACGCTCTGCAACGTGTATGCGTCGGGCGCGAGGTCGGGCCGGTCGCGCTGCATCTCCCGGAACAGGTCGAGCGCCGCGAGGTGGTCCCCGTTACCCGCGAGCGCGTCGACGGCGGTGTTCCACGACACGAGCGAGCGGTCCGGCTCCGGGACCGCGCGGAAGACGGCGAGCGCGGCGGCCGGGCGTCCGCAGGAGGCGTAGAGGTGGACGAGGGAGTTGGCGACGACGACGGTGCTGTGCGCGGGTGCGGGCGCGAGGAGCGCGAGCTTGGCGGCCAGCGCGTGCAGCTGGCGGCCCTCCGGGAGCGCGGCGAGGAAGGCGGCCGCGGAGAGCGCGGCCGGCAGGGAGTACCGCAGCGGCGGCGGGGATTCGGAGGCGTGCAGCGTCCGGAAGAGGAGCAGCGCGCGGTGGGACAGGTCCGCGCGCCGCGCGCGCGAGGGAGCGGAGGAGATTGACGGCGGAGCGGCCGTCGGCGGTGGTTCCCCGCGGCGGGGCGGAGGGGAGGGAGGAGGCTGGCGCGGCGAGTGGGGCCATGGTGGAGAATGGATGAGGAGGCGACGAGGCGTGGCGCGGCGCATGGTGCGCGGCGACGGGGTCCGGGGATTGCGGAGGTTTTGGATGGGGAGGCGGGGTTGGGAGTGGGAGAGCAGTGGATAGGGAGCGTTGTTGTGTGGACGGCAGCGCACGTTTTTGGCGGGTTTTCCTTTTCTGTTCCCCGGCGCAGCAAATGCGACGCGAGAGCCCCAATTTTTTTTGCAATTTGGCCTCCTTTGTTTGAAAAAATAATTACATTCAACCCCGAGAGGACGTAAACACATCTTTGGACCTAGGATGGGAGCCAAGACTTGTGGTACCAAGAGCAATGGCGCCGAGGTTCTTGACCCACGACACATTGGTAAACGAGATGGCGCTGATGTGGAAGGCGGCTTGGAGCCATAGATCTTGTGGTGTTGGTTCGATGGAGAACTAGGCTCAAGATATAGAACCCGCGTCTTTGGCAATTAAAAAATATTCCTCTAATCGAAAGTTTGGTAAATTGAGATTCTATATTTATTTTTTCCAAAATCACTCAAAAAAAACCTCTCCAACAAATTGATAAATGACTTGGCAAAATTTGTTAACTTCGTAAAAATCCCTCCCTCGGCGCGCAAAATATGCATGCTTGGTCGCTCCGTGCATCTCTTTCTTGCGAGAAAAATTCTTGTATAGCGCTCGCTGCCTTCTTTGTCTTGTGACAGGATCGCGACATGGCCTTCTCTACCCGGTGACAAGATCGCGACATGGTCGACGGGATCGCAACATGGCCGGAGTATTGTGCGGGCCGGTGGCGGGATACCTGCCGGATCCCGTGACTTTGTTGGAAGAAAGGGTAGAAATTTAGATAGAAACTCTTTGTTGGGTCCAGATGCAAAAATCAAGACACAATACTTTTTGGATATGGATTTGGTTAATTTGTCAAAAGTTTTATGTTCCCTCTATAAAAGCATTTTTCTTTATATTTTTTTCTTTTATTGTATTTAAATAGCTTAAATGTAGATTTTAGGAGTAAAATATGCCAAACTATTGGAGATGAATTGTTTTTTTACTTGGCATATATTTTTTTGCGAGTTGACAAGTCACAAGACTTGTCAAGTTGAATTTGGCAAACACTTGGAGATGCTCTAACACATAGACCCAACGCCAACGGCTCTAACTTCTTTGGTCTGACGAACATTCAGATTTCAACGGTCAAATAATACAGCGCTACTTGACAATTGCCTTCAAAACTAATAATAGTAATAATAAAGAGTAATGTTGTCTTGCTACGACACAACACTTCTTCTTCAAAAGGGCTCCCAACAACCGGCTTCCTTCCTAAAGAGCCTCTCATTCCTCCTTTGTTCTAGCAGCCTTCTCCATTGCTCCTGGCATTCTTTTCCTACCTCCTTATTCCCAAGGGCCTATAAAAAACAGTGAAGCAAAATCGAAACAACTCAATAGTGATATTTCTCAGTTCATATGGAGCAAAGGGAAGTTTTAGTAGCATGCTCGCCACTGATCCTAGGAATCCAAGAGCAGATAATACAAACCTCCAACACATCCCAATTTTCACACCCAACACTTTCACCCGGACTCAGTTCCCCATCCCACCATCACCATTCAAGCAGACTCAGTTCCCCACCTCACCACCACCATTTAACCATTCACATTATCCCAACATAGTTCACATACCCATGTCATGCAAAATGTGAATCCCTTTGGCGGTGTACACAATTAACCTCCAACAATATGCCCAGTTTTCACCAAGTTATCAAGCTAGGTTTTCAACCAGTATCCAACTTTAGCCTCCCCCTGCAATGTTTGTAGGTGCTGGTGGTGGTGCATCTTCACATGGCTCAGATTTAGCAACCCTGCAATCGCAAATAAGAGAGTTGGAGCAAAATGAACAAAAGAAAGACTTAGGAGACCGGGCTGTGAGATTTAATTACAATGAGGATGGGAACCTACACTTTGTAAGTTTTTGGATTAAGCATTCAGTAGATCCAATTTATGGCATAGATAAGAGTGGAGAGGCCTGCTGGAAGAAGATATCAGAAGCGTTCAATTTGGGCCTAGTTGAAGGTAAACGAGGAAGGTCGAAGGGACAACTCAAAAGTCATTGGAGAATACTTAATGCAGCTATTACCAAGTTTAATGGGGTCTATGGTCGAACCTGATGACATGCTGATGGACAAGGCACTAGTTGAAAAAACTAGCCGTTGGACAAACTAGCTGGTGGAAAAACTAGTTGTTAGAGAAGCCACCCATAAATACAATGCAACCTGAAAGACAGCTACCACCACTCATTCATTCACATATGCTACACTTTTATTACATCCACCAAGCCAGACCAGTAGCAACAAATGGCTGAATACTCTGAAAATCAGTCCATCACTAGTGAGTACCTCCAAAATCTCATGCTGGAGGAAATCAATGACCCCATCGCGGCTCGTGTTGAGGCAAAAATGCTGCTCCCTCCCTCCCATTTATAAGTCGTTTGACTTTTTTTCCCTAAGTTTGACCACTCGTCTTATTCAAAAAATTTGTATAAATTTTTATTTCTTTTTCGTGGGTTGTTTTGTTAATATAAAATCTTCAAAAATAGCTTAAATTTGATGATATTTGCATAAATTTTTTGAATAAAACGAGTGGCCAAACTTAAAGTTTAAAAGTCAAACGACTTGTAATTTGAAATGGAGCAGTAGCTCGGATCGAAGCCAAACTTCAAGCTCGGGCAGGTAGCAGCCGCAACCAGCGAAGTGAAAGAAAGAAGAATAAAATTGTGCGCGAATCCGAGGACCCAGCAGCGCGATCTCCGTGACAGCGAGGTCCCTCCGCGGCCGCCGAACACGTCGCGCGGCACCGGCACCCCGGCCCGCGCCCACGACACGTCCTCCGTGCGCGATCCGGCGGCGATCACCGCGCAGGATCCTGCCGAGTCCTGAAACGCGCGAGTAGGGCGGGCCGGGACACGATGCGTTATTGGCGTCGCGTGGTCTCGCCTTCCGGCTTTACGTGGCGAGCGGCCGCGCGTCGGGCACCGGCAAAAGCCGGGTGTCGTAGTCCCAAAGCAAGGGAGGCCCTAGGCAGCCAGCTAACCGTATGTGCCGGCTGTCAGCTGTGCGCGGACGCTGACAGGTGGAACGAGTTGCGTCATGAACATTTCTTTTTTTTGCTTGGCGCCTTCTATTACGAGCCCAAAAGATGAAAAAAAAAAAAAAGAAAAGAGACGACTGATTCTGTGATTGCTCGCGTGATTCCATAGAAGTATTTTTTTTTTTCGAATACGCAAAAAGACTTCAAGCGATCATTGTATTTAAGAGAAGAGTTTTTACAACCACGACGTCGCGCTTTCTCGCGTTCTGGGAGCTAGAATATTACATTATGCACTACTTCCCCAACCTTTCCTCCTAAAGCGGATTACTCACGAATTGGACAACTTTGGGATGCGCCGCACCGGCTCGGATCCCCTGGATCGGCGGTGGCGCTCATGCGCGGCGCCGCGGCGCCCGCGGGCCTGCCAAGGGCGCGCTGAGGCGGTCGGGGAAGAGCTCCCGCAACGACTTCGGCGTCCAGCGTCGGCGGGTCGTCGCCGAACATGGCGTCGTACTCCGGCTTGGCCTCCGCCGCCGTCTTCCCCCCGGCCGTCGAAGCCGCTGCAAGACGAGGGCTTCCCTCGCTGGCGACGGGATGTTCGCGAGCGGTTGCGCCGCTATCCTCGCGCTCCCGAGGGGAGCCCGGACGACCGGTCGTAGACCTTGGTCCGCAACAAGGGCGTCGCAGCGGCGAGGGGTGCGGCGGCCTTCTTGAGCACCACCGAAGCGAACCCCTCGACGCGTCCGCTGAGCGCTGCATCGTCGTCGCCATCGCCGCGGCGTGTCCCGGACCATCCCGACATCCTTGTAAGCGGGCATGGGGAAGCCCGGTGGCGGCGAGCAACTTCCGTCGTCGTCGTCCTCGCCCGAGGCGGTCGCGACCAACACAGGGATCGACCACAAGCCCGGCGGCGCGCGACCTCTTCCTCGCGCCCGGCAGCCCCGACGCTGGCAGCTGCGTGGCTGGCCGCCGTTGGAGCCGACGCGCCCTCGGAGCCAACGCTGACATCCTTGCCACGGAGCTCGTCCATAGAAGTATCTGAATAATGCTGATGTTCGTGGCGATCACAACAGTAAAATATGGAGGTTCTGCGACCAATGCAGCCTGTGGCAGGCAGTTCTTCGTTCAGTCTGCCGATGATTTCTACTCGTATCAGCTTGCTTGACCCACCGTTATCCAGGGACTTTACTTTCCCTGTACTGTATGACGGAAATGGGACTCCTATATTGGCCATATTCGTCTGATTTTTACAGCCCATCAAGCGGGTGATTGATGAGGATCCGCTGAGCTTACGAAACCGATCTCAGAAAAGTTGGCGACACGAGTGATGGCCACAGATTGAAACCCCATACCTATAGAAGAGACAAGACAAGGCGACCTAGAATATCTTGGTACCGTCCATTACTCTACAGGGCACCCTGTTGCCTCGTGTCAGCCACTAGTACAGCAATCGAGTCGCCGTGTCACTAGGTGTGTCACTTGGCGGTGTTCGTTTCAACCGTGGCGCAAGTAAAACTATAGAGTAAAATACAAGAATAGGCCATTAACTTGTGCTGTTGTCTCACTTTGGGCCATCAACTTCAAAAGTGCGGTTTTTGGTCCAAAATGTTCACTTATCTTTGCATTATTAGGTCAAAGCCCTGCGGTCATGTGTTTCGCCTCGTGGACGAGGCCACGGTGGCGTTCGATTTGAGGAGTGCCTCACTGTATCGGGCGGCCCATCCGTGAGCCGGCGCACGGTAGCCACCATGGTGCAGGTTCCCCCGCGGTAGCCACGGGAACTAGCGCCCGGGAGCCTCCCTACGCACTCCACCGCCACGAACCCTCCACTCCTATCCACGGATCTCCGATCCCTCCACTTTGCCGCAACTAGGTCGCCTCCGCCCCCCGCCGTCGTGTTTTGGGAGAGGGAGAACGAGTGTGTGTGTGTGTGTGTGTGAGAGAGAGAGAGAGGGGGAGGTCCTGGGAATGAGAAGGGCTGGAGATTTCAAGGGTGAAAACGCAAAAAGCCCGGGGCGGCCACTTAGGACGCCACCGTGGCTGTCCACGTGGGCGGAAATCGTTGACCGGGCGGGTTTTGGCCTAATATGCGGCGATAAGTATACATTTTGAATCAAAAAATACACTTTTGAAGTTGATGGCCCAAAGTAAGACAGCAACACAAGTTAATGGTCTATTCTTGCATTTTACTCAAAACTATATAACCAACAAGAAGCGTGAACTGTGAAGTAGCCGTGCGTAAGCTTGCATGGCGGCCAATCACACACGGCGAAAATATCTCGCCGACGAAACGGACCACATACATTTTCTTATCGAGAACATGCGAAACGAACCAGATGGTTGGCTGGCGTTGCAAACCTGCAACTTGCAAAGCTGCTCCAGGACCATTTGCACGAGGCGCCGAGCCATTGAACCTGCGAGGCGCGACCTAACTCTCTCGCTGACGCGCTGCTGCGTGCGGCGAGATGCCGAGAGATCTCCAAGCAAGCAAGGCCCGGAATCAAGCCTTGAGCCAGTGTCGTAGTGCGTATAGAGACCCTGTAGAGCGAAACTACAGCGCTCACTCGACAGATCGCGCACCATCGGATCCTACAGTGCAGTGTACTTGCCCACACAGTTCGGTTCAGATGACTGCGCGCCTGATTTGGTTCGTCCACAAAGATCGGGCGCTGGACCGCTGTTTCTCGCAGGCGCGTTGCCGTGTCCGCATGGCATCCACAGCTGGCAAAGAACGTTTCCGGTTTTGGCGGTGCGTACTATAGAGGCCTCGGAGTGCAAATAGATGTCCAGTGGAGTATGTATTTTGTTCTAATATAGCATCTACTATCGGTAGTATGATAGTATCTGAATCAAATTTTCATTATTTTCTCCTATCGGCTATGAGGAACAAAACACCTGGTGGAACTATAGCTAATCCTATTAATTTTAATATTACCAATAATGTACATTTAAACTATCTCTATGCCTAACCACTTGATATTAAATCTAAATAGCAAACATGCTCCTACACTTCAACAGAATAACATCTCATTGTGCAGTCACATGAATGCTTTGTGGCTTAGAAATTTATTCAACGATCGTGTTATCTATTTCAATTGGACTTTCGTATTGTCATTGGATGCACACTGTTCTAACTCGTATGAGTACTTGTGTTAAGTCTGGATCACACCAGATGGAAGGGGATATTGTGTATAGCCATTCCAATGTAGACACAAAGTTTGATTTTAATATTATATTTTCTTTATTTTTATATTTGTTGTTATAAATTTATAGTTTCAATATTTTTTTATGTATTTTACATACCCTAAAATTAATAATTTATTGATAATATCTCTATATATTACTGAAATTTTACTTAATATTTTTTGTTATATATGAAATTTCTAAAATGTTTATTTGATTAATGTGCTATTTTTGTGAGCTACTCCTCCATCTCAATTTGTAAGTCGTTTCACTTTTTTGTCTCTAAGTTTGATCACTCGTCTTATTAAAAAAATTATGCAAATTTTTATTTCTTTTCGCGGGTTGCTTTATTAAGAAAAATTATTCAAGAATGACTTAAATTTGACTAGGTTTGAATAAATTTTTTGAATAGGACAAGTGGTCAAACTTGAAGTAAAAAAAAAGTCCAACGACTTACAATTTGGAATGGAGGGAGTCCCATTTCAAAAAAGTACCTTTATTACATATTAAAATGACTATTTTTTCAAAAGGGAAATTAGTGACTATGCCTCTACTATGTATTCAAATTGTGATTTTACCTCTATTTTTGCAACTGTATGACTTTACCTCTCCTTTCTATAGATGAAGCCACCGTTTACCCTTGTTATGGATGTCGTTTGTTGGAGGTGTGAAAAAAAATAAAAACAATAACAATTAGGCTCGGCGGCGAGAAAATATTTCATTACCCCTTCCCCACTCATCTTCCATACCGACTCCACCTCTCACGACAGAGACTCCCCGGCGGTGGTGGCCCTTCCTCGGCACAAGATCTGGTGGTGGCGGCCCACGGGATCGGGCGTCTTCGGGCGCGTGGCGCTCGGCGTGGGCCCACTCGAGGTTTTGCGCTTTGGGCGCGTCGCCCCGTCGCGGGCCGCTCGGGGCATGAGGGCCCGCCGCCCGGCGCGCGTGGGGGTCGTCGACTCTCAACGAGGGGTTGGGAGAGCGGGGGAGAGCGGGAGGGCGCCATGGAGAGAGCACCCCGACTTGAGCCACGCCACGACGAAGCGGCGCCGCCGGAACCCTAGGGCCGCGACGCCAGAACAAAGAATCGCGAGTAGGGACTTGTCTTTGCGACTCACTAAGAAATGCCTACGGGCAAATTGCTCTTTTATGGTCATTTTAAAACCGTTAACCGGTGTTCACGGAAGCAGGGTAAAATATGTCGTCGGCTCAAATAGCATGGGTAAAATCGCCAAGTCGAAAAAATGAGGACAAAATCGCTATTTCGCTACAAATCAGGGGGTATAAACGCTAAAACCTTTTTCAAAATGTGCTATATGATAAATATCTAGCAAATTTACAGATTTTCGACTGACAAATGTCTGAATTCCATTGATACCCATTTCGTTTCCACCCTAATATCTAGGACTCTATCGTTATCTAAAAAAATCTAGCTCTCCCGTACACCAAGCAAATATCAAGGCTTGACACGTATCCCGTGGCGTGATTACGACTGAGTGCCTTATTTCTTGTGGCCGCTAATGTGCGTGTAAAGTACTCCCGGGATGGTATTAGAAGTCGTTTTGGATAAAGTTTTGGGTCAAACATCGGAATATAAATCATCAATAACTTTTAAGTTGTTGATTTTGTAAATGTAAAAATTATATGAGTAGATTTGTCTTAAAAATTATTTTGATAAAAGTATACATATATCACATCTTCATAAATATTTTCATAATAATAAGAGGTCAAAGTTATGTTTTGAAGACCGTACCATGTGTCCTAAACGACTTGACTAATCTGTCCCGAGTGAGTACGTGTTAGTATTTCAGCACACATGGCATAGTGGCACTGTCATCGGACAAGGACCTTTTTTTTTTTTTCTGGAGCCACGGCTGATGTCATTTCACATAATCATATTTATAATCACATCACATTATTCACATATGATCCGCGTGTAAATGATGGCGTCTAGTAGAATACAGTACCGTGTACCGAGTAGCAGCACTCCACTTGGTTCTGATTTGTGATTTGATCCTTTTTCGTGAACGTACGTAGTACTCGAGACGCATGACTGTATTACATCCATTGCCAGTTTGTGCCACCCATTAAAAAACGCATAAAGAGATAGCGGTACAGCAATACCGAGTATATAATGAAGCTGCCGCCACAAATTTACAGCTACAGAGACATTAATAAAGCAATAACCCTGCTGCCAAACCCAAAGCAAAGATAGATAACACATTGAAAACAAAACCTTGTGTAATGTAGTACAGCGCCTGGCGCAGATTCATTTAGGTACATGCCAAAATCAACAGACACAAGTTGGAGAAGGGAGCTACTACCTGTAGTTGTAGCCCGTACACCACCCCTTGCCGCTCTGCCTCCACGTGTCCACCGCCCGCGCCTCCCCTGCCGCCGTCACGCTTATCCCTCCACGGAAGCATGCGTCAACCACGTACACCGCCCACACAACCAACGTGAGTCACACACACACAGCAGCGCCCGCGGCGAACACCAAACACCGCGGCCGGCCGGCCGAACCGCCCGGCCTCGTGGCACGCGGCGGGGCTCCCCAGCTCGCCTCCGCCTGGTGGACGCGCCCGCGCGTCGACACGCGTCCCGGGGCACGTACCGGCCACGGGCGCGCGTCACGTGGGACGTATCCGACGGCTTCGGCGCCATCACGCAACTGTACGGGGGCCGGCCGCGTGGCGCGTGGCCTCTGCCGCCGGCCTTTTATATCCCCGGGGCACCACTTGGAACCCAACCCCCCCTCTCGCTCTCTCACAATCCCACTGGCGAGTAGCGAAAGCTAAACGAACGAGACAAGCAGCAGCAGCAGCAGCCGCGGGCGGCATTTCTTCTTCTTCCTCCTTCTTACTTGAGGAGCACTCGCCTTTGCCTGCTCAACGCGTACTTGGTTCCATCGGTTCTTCGTTTCATGGCCGAGATCTGCTGCGAGGTGGCGGCTGGGTCGCCGGACCGTAAGGGGAGTGCGGCGGCGCGGACGCCGGAAGCCGCGCGGCGCGGCGGCGGAGGATGGAGATTCGGCGGCTCAGGGTGGTGGCCGAGGAGGCGTCCGCCAAGAGGCGGAGGCTGGAGGCGGATGAGGAAGACGCGGTGGTTAGGGGACCGGCGCCGAGGTACGGCGTGACGTCGGTGTGCGGGCGGCGGAGGGACATGGAGGACGCGGTCACCGCCCGCCTGGGCTTCATCGACGGCCACCACTTCTTCGGGGTGTTCGACGGCCACGGCTGCTCACATGTAAGTCAAGTGCCCGCCAATTCTTCTTCAAACAGTTCGGTTCTAGGCATCCGAACTGAACTGCGATTGCCCGTGCTGTTCTTGTGTTCGATTGGCCCGAGTGTTTACCGATTGGCTGCATGTGCATGCAGGTCGCGACGTCGTGCGGGCAGCGGATGCACCAGATCGTGGCCGAGGAGGCGACCGCTGCCACAGCAGGCTCGTCGCCGGTTTCCGACGACACGGCGCGGTGGAGGGATGTCATGGAGAAGAGCTACTCGAGGATGGACGCCGAGGCCGTCGGCTCCAGGAGACCGCCGGCCCGGCGCCCACCTGCCGCTGCGAGATGCAGCTTCCCAAGTGCGACCACGTGGGATCCACGGCCGTCGTCGCCGTGGTGGGGCCACGTCACCTCGTCGTCGCCAACTGTGGTGACTCCCGCGCGGTCCTCTGCAGCGGAGGCGCCGCGATCCCTCTCTCAGATGACCACAAGGTACTGCGTGCGAACAGAGCAAAAACACTTTTATCCCTTGTCTCTGCGTCGGTCGTTCTAATCAAGTTCGTACGAATGGTTTCAGCCTGACCGCGCCGACGAGCTGGAACGGATCCACGCAGCGGGAGGGCGCGTCATCTTCTGGGACGGCGCCCGCGTCTTCGGCATGCTCGCCATGTCGCGCGCCATTGGCGACAGCTACCTGAAGCCGTTCGTGATATCGGACCCGGAGGTGCGGGTGGTGGAGAGGAAGGACGGCGAGGACGAGTTCCTGATCCTGGCCAGCGACGGGCTGTGGGACGTGGTGAGCAACGAGGTGGCGTGCAAGGTCGTGCGCACCTGCCTCCGGAACAGAGCGCCGTCGCCGCCGCGCGGCCGGGAGGAGCGGTCGAGCCCGACCTCCAACCTGAGCCCGAGGCAGAGCAGCGGCAGCGGCAGCAGCAGCGGGGACGAGGAGGCAGCTGCGCCCAGCGACGGCGCGGGGTCCGAGAGCGACGGCGAGAGCGGCGAGGACAGGGCGTGCGCCGAGGCGGCCATCCTGCTCACCAAGCTAGCGCTGGCGCGGCAGAGCGCGGACAACGTCAGCGTCGTCGTCGTCAACCTCAGGCGGCGCCCGAGATCGTCGTGATTCAGGCGGCGGGGACTAGCCGTTCTTGGCTGATTGATTTCCTGGCCGTCCGTGAATTCAAATCGGAGCCCAGATCACGTTCGCTAATTCGGCCGAGCAATCATTGACCAAAATGTCAAAGCAACGATCGAACAAAACAGTGAGATCCGTAGCAGAATTGCATACTGCTTCCTTTTATTTGTATAGAGTAGTAGTACAGCAGGATTATTTCGTTAGCGTTTTTTTAGGAGGGCTGCGTTTCTGATCCTGTCGGACAGATGAGCACGCCTCATGGTGCATCCCAAAAACAAGAAGAAACTTTATCAAGCGTCTGAGAAATTAATTGTAATATAGTCCATCCAGTGCCCCTTTCACTAGCTTGCTTAAATCCTTCCAACCTTCTCTGACTAGATCGTGATGTTGCTCCTTCGGTTACGTGTTTCATGTTTTTATAATTTGACTCATCAACGATTTGACGCGTTCGGCGACGCCGCGTCAGCTGTGCAACCTTGAATACAATACAATACCCTGGTGACGGACGCATGTTTTATTGGTGGCGTCCTCCCAAAAACAAAGTTTTTCAACAAATTAAAACTGAGTTTCCAGATGAACACAGTTACACGCAGAACAAACACCCTGAGCAAAGCATACAATATGCCAAAACATTTACACGCTGACAGTGTTTTTGGTGTCTCCTGCCGGCTCGTTCGTCGCTGAAAAGTCCGCCATTCCTTGTGCCGTGCTGTGTTGGTGGGTGAGCCGTGCAGCGGCAGCGAGTCAACAAACAACCCCCCGCTGCTGCCTAATCATGGCGGACACGAGGCACGCATCCATCCATGCTACGACCTGATCACGACGTCGAGTCGAGGAGAGGAAGATAATCACGTTGGTTTTCTTATTTATCGATCGGGAGGTTTTTGTGGCGCTGACACCTGTTGGGTTGGGTCGCTGCTGCATTTGTGCCTCTGCGATCGCGTCGCAGATTCTGCTTGCTTGTTTCGATCGGGACGGCAATTATCGTCCGTCTCCGTCCCCTCCCCCCCGCCACGTCACGGGGTCGGGTCGGGTTGGGTCGCCCCTTTTTCTGTTTCGGTCCCTGCTTTTCGGGGACGCTGATGCTTTTCGTCCGTGGAGCCAGCGCCGGTAGAAGGTTGCCGTCACGCTCGCACACCTGGCTCGGTGGTTCGTTCATCGGCTTTACGTTTATGGTATACGGGGTGTTGTTAATTAATGGCCATTGTTTTAGTTGACGGCTTTTCCTAATGATGTTGAGTCAACAGCCTTTTAGCTAGCATTAGAAATTCAGCACAGCGGCTGCTGCTGCTGCTGCTGTAGGAATTCCACACGTCACTCTAGACGCGCTAGAAGTTGCCTCAGCTTTACAGACAATCTAGGATGCGTTTTGCGCAATAGTTTTCGTTTTTTTTCCCACCTTGCTTCTCGCCGATTGGAGCTTCAGAATCTGTTACCCGTGAAACACGAGCTTCCTTCTATGCGTGCCGCTCTAGAGGTCCAACTGGCCTGTTGTCCACGCTTACTATGCATGCAAGCTTGGAATGAACCCCAGCTCAGCTCAGCTCAGCCCAGCCTTTTGGCATTTTGCCCTTGCTTTTGGTGACCGGCAACGCACGCGGTGACGCACGATGCGAGACGGGGAGCTTTCGGAGCTTTCGTACAGGACTCCTAAATAAGCCGTTGCAATTGCACCCCAGCTCATCTAGCTAGGCACTTTCCTGCTTAAGCTTTTGCTTACTCATCGCTCCAGCTGACTGCTCGATTGCGATTTGCCGAGGAGCGCAGGTGAAGATGCCGTGCCGGCGATCGTGGTGAGAGCAGTGGAACGCATGGTTGACATGATGGCCAGTGCATGTCGCCGGACGGCAAGAGAATCGGAACGATCCAAAAGTTGCTCTGCTTTTGAGCGTGTGATTTCTCCGCCTGGAACGGAAGAACCTCGTGACGGAAAATGGCGACCGGTCAGTTATTGGGAATCAACGTTCGTGGTCATGGAGGTGAGAGTGAGCTTGTATTCTCCTCCGTCTCGCACTGTCGCAGAATACTTTGGTGGTCCGTGGAGTTTCTCGTCACACAGCTGTTCAGATTCGACGACGACGGGACGCATGGCTTCAAATTGGGCCGGAAGTGTCGATTTTGGGCCTAATAAACTTGGGGCTAGTATGGGTCGCTAGTCGAGCCTAGCGAAAAACTAGGCTGGTAACGATCGTTAAACTGGGCCAGTAATTAGGGTGGACTACTTTTGTTTCCGGTGGTTTGTACTACATGCTTCCTTTTTCAAAGAATCTATGGAGGGATGTTGGGGATTTTTGAGTCGGGGTCATGAACGTGGTAACTTCTGCTCAAAAACAAAAAAAAATGAACGTGGTAACTTCAGTTCATTTCATATCACATCACACACTTCATCATTCACAAAACGAGAAGGGGGCAGGGTGGCTATCAGTATCAAGTAACCACAGAACAGTAGGTTTGGTTCAGCTTCAGAATCTCAAAACGAGAAGCCTGAACATTTGCTCATGCTCCATGATCTGTCTTCGCCAAAGACCAACCGTGATTCAACCCCAGCACCTGCGTTATCCTTTGATCATATTACCTTTTCTTTCCCTAGTGTTCACCTGCACGGCACACAAACTACATTGTGTCACGTGGTCTTGTCACCACTGCATTGTGGTTTTCAGATTCAGACATGAATAAAACGTTTCTCTGTCTTTGAATTTCTACCAGGTTGGCCACACAAGCAAAAGTATGGCAGCAATAAAGTAACAAGTTCCTGGTTATCCATTAATTAGAAGAAATAAGAAGTTGAAGCATAATAAATAAATATGTAGGACCAAAATGGAACATATTGAGTCAGGATTTCATCATAAGCACAAGCAGGAATTCTAGAGCACATAGTCACAGCTCAAGAGAGATAAACAGCTTACATACAAGCCTAGAACCAACGATAAAGCTAAGAGGTTCAAGATAAACTCCTACATGAAAAACACAAAAGCCCAAGGCCAGCACCAATCTCCCTGATGCAAAAAAAGTGCTGTCCCACCATAGACCTCGTGCTACTTGCTTGAGAACCTCACATGAGCTCCTTAAGCTTTTCATGCACTTGAGCCACCAGCACTTGGTCCTTCACATGTAACCTCTGCTTCCAGTGCTACAAAAAAATTACAAATTTTTAGAACATCAGCTGATTGAGGACTCGAACTTTCACTAGATGAACCCTTAGTGCTTACCAACAAAATAACACTACTTCATTATTCACAAAATAACACTACTTTATTATTCACAGCAACTACAGTTGGCATCAATACTTGCACAAACTCATTTAAGATAACTGCATCCCTAAGTATAGCACATATATCACCACACATATCACATCGATTGACACATGAGTCTACAGAAGAACGTGATTAGAGATACATAGAAGGCATCTAAATTCTGAAGTGTAGAAGCTCACCCAAGTAATTGATTTTTTAACTATCACTAAATTCATAGGCATAGCTGATTAGTTTCAAAGATCGTCCATAATAAATTTAAAACATTTAGGTAGGATCAACCTAGTCAAGAAATAATAGTTTTTAGAGCAAGATAGTCAAGATATAATATTGCACTTTAAGAAATACAATATCAAGGAGCCTATTCAACCATTTATTAAAAAAAAAAAATGCAAACATGTACCTGGGGTGTAGAAGCTCACGTAGGGAACAATGGTGTCGATTGTGCCCTCGTACACCTTCTTTACCTTCAAGGTCTTCAGATCAATTGTGTAGGCCGCATTATCCACGCTCAAGAAAATGGTACCGAGATCATGCATAGAGCCAACCACATTTAATTTGGTTAAGTCAGCATCATCAGGGAGCAGCGTGTTAAGCTCAATGACTCGGTTTTGTTCCCATCTCGTATCTACTTCATCAGCATCCTTCGTCGACCAAATGTAGAGTTTGCACTCACGTTCAATAGCGACACACAACCCACCATCCTCTGTTGTCGCAAGTGCCGACAGAGCACAATAAGGCCATGGAGATGGAAGTTCAATCCACGACATATGGCGCGATTGAATGTTGTACTTAAGAGCTGTGCTGCTTTTGAACATACTCCCAAAATAGAGCGTATTCCCCACAAGCACACTCCTTACCCAGGGATTGACAAAGTCGGCAGGTCGCTGAGCCCAGGTTGGCTCACTCCAGGCAGCGGCATTAGATGAGTAGGTGTAGATAAAGGTCACCACTGCATTAGGGCCCATGCGAACAGAGGTCACAAAAACCAGGATGAAGGGTCCACGGTGGCAATCAAGGTGATTGCAGCCACCGGCGCCAGCAGCAGCGGAGCAGAGAACCGCCGCATTAAAGTTCGGCATACCCGTGCATTGCGGCGGGAAGGGCATCTTCCACTCCACATCCGTGATGGGATCCCAGACGACGAGCGCGCAGCCTACACTGAGGAGGACACGGCCGTGGCGGGCATCCACCGCGACCTGCCCACGCTCGGCATCATGCGGGCGGAAGGCTGTCGTGGGCACGAAGTGCGACACGCGGATGAGCTCTTGGTTGCAGAACATACCCAGCATCGGCGGCGTGCGGTGGAACTCGCTGAAGCGGCGGCGGAATCGGGGGCCGGAGACGAGGCGGCGCCAGTGCTTGCACACGAGCGCGGCACGGACAAGCGCCGCGGGGTCCTTCGGCGGGAAGCGGAGGAGCACCTCCTCCACGAGATCATCCACCAGCGGCGGTGGAGGAGGCGGCGGCGGCATGGCGCTTCCTCGATCGAACTCCGAAGCCGCCACCGGCGGCGGCGGAGCGAGGGTTTGCGGCTGCGAGTGGTTTGGGGAAATGGGAAGACGACGACACTAACCAGTGGGCCGGTCTGGGGCTAGGTCACCACCCTAGCGAAAACTGGGCCATTGAATTTCGGAAGTTCTTGGGCTGGATAATTAATGGACAAATAGTTCGGCGTCCATTAAACTGAGCCAGTAATTAAACTGGTCCAGTAATTAGGATGGACTGCTCCGTTTGTGGTGGTACCGCCACTTGTGCTAACAAAAAGAGTCAATCAATGGTTTTTATGAGTAGAGTACGTATAGTGATCTCTTCTATGGTAAAAAAATCCCATTGGTGATGCTTTTGGCCACTTTTTTTGTCACATAAACTTGCATAAGTATTTGTATTCTAATGTTAAATACTCCATTACTCATAAACCATTGGCTCTTTTGGTTAACCGTGGCACCACCAAAAGAGTATTTCTAGATATCAATCAGCCATTATGATGAATAGGTGAGAATTGCCGGTGCATCCTCTAGATCCACACCTTAATCCAACATTCTAATAGCATTGAGATCTTGGTTTCAGATTGGCAGTTGCTCTTATGCAAACAAGAACAGAGTAGGTCATGTTTCATTCTAATTTGTATTAGGCCTCGTTTGGCACCACAGTATTGGTGTCAGGCCAATATGGGAAACAGGCCAGGATCGAGTAGAACCGGGTGTGTCAACGAAACCGCGCCGTCGGCCCGTCTCTGTTCCGGATGTTGGAGGGCCTATCTCCATTCTGGGCAAAATTGGGAGGGAAAGAGGCATGGATTGCCAGTTTTTCTTCCTGGACTGAATCTAACCGAACGACCATTTTTGGTACGGCCTGACTTGGAATCGGGCCTTTCCAATCCAGTTCGAACGGGCCGCGTTCCGGGCCAATCCGCTGGAACCGAACAAAGCCTTAGGCAAATCCCGTGGGAACACACACAAATACAACGCTACTCTAAAATAGGAGTGGGTTCACATGGCGAATGAATATGACGGTAGTCTGATGAAGATTGATGGCAAAGTGGCGAACAGTGGAACGAACTGATCACATCAAGGACTTGTTTAGGTTGCAACTTTTTCGAACTCGAACTTTTATAGTACTTTCGTTTGTATTTGGCAAATATGGTTCAATCATGGGCTAATTAGACTCAAAATATTCGTCTCGTGATTTACAAATAATTTATGCAATTAGTTATTTATTTTACCAACATTTATTGCTCAATGTATGCGTCTAAAAATTGATGTGATGGAGGGAGAGTGAAAAAACCTAGAACTTTCGAAGGTAAGTGGACATGGCCCAACTGCATTCTCAAAGGAAGTGGCCATGGACGGATTTATTTGTTGCAAGTTATGACCGTACTGTGTAACAATAAGTAAAATACAGCTAGAGAACTAATCCTTTGTAGCACCTACTACTTCCTTGAAATAAAAGACATTGTATTGGGTGTTTTTTTTAAGAAAAAACAAAAAAGTAGCGACGGAAGAGGAGACAATTACAAGTCAATCGTCTAAAATATAAAATAGGAGTGTACAGTAATAGTTAACAGTTTGACAGATCCATCATATACACATATCGCCGTTTGACATCAAGCATCAACCGACAGTTCCCACCGACAAATCGATGAGCCTCTTCTCTTCCAGCGTTAAAGCTTTGTTCTTTTACTGCAATCAGAGATGGGGACGAATGAAACAGTGGGCTCCGGTTCTGTGACATCAACAAACGTTTGCACGGATTCTCCGGTGCATGTAGGGCCTATTTAGCCATGTGATCCACTAAATGCTGCAGGGTTAAGAGGATGCAAGCCTCCGATATATCGCGAACGCGAAGCAATTGATTGGTCACGCTGGTTGATTGGTGCCAATCAGCAATGGGTACTGCATCCATCGCGTTTGCATCAGGTATGAATTTGACTCAGCGACAGGCGACAGCATAGGCATTTGTTGCAGTTTCAGTTTGCAGTCCTTAGTTAGCAGCATATGGATGGAAGAGAGAGATATATATATATATATATATATATATATATATATATATGCAGGCTAAACACACCAAGATGTGAGTCCAAGTCAGCCGTTCAGTCTTGCCATTTGGTAGCCCAAAAACGTCAGGTTGATTAGATCCTGATGACGGTGGAAATTTATCGCCTCAAGGGACTAAGGGGTTCACGATTATACGTTGGATGATGCGGCGCATGACGCATGTCTTGTATAACAATCCTTAGAGCAAGTATTATAAGGGGTATGTAAGCTAAATAAATGCTAATGTGGAGGAGATAATGGAGAGAGAGAGGAAAGGTGGTAGTGTAAGCTTACAACCGGTTTGGGCACGGGAACCAAGATTAGAGCAAGTATTATAATACGGCCCGGCTTGCTTTGCAGCTGTAAGGTTCTCTACAAATTTCTCTCCAGTCCACCCATACAATAGTTAGCTCTTCCCAATTAATTTAGGGTCCCACCTATCTATCTCACATAGTTTATTGGTTCTTGTGCCCAAGCCGGCTGCTTACAGCCTACTTCTCCTCTCTCTCCTCTCTTCTCTCATCCACGTCAGCATTTAGCCGGCTTACAGCCTGCCATAATACTTGCTCTTATATGTGAGAGAGAAAAACGAGCCATATGTTAATCGTGAAGAACTAACCATTATACTGAGTGGGTCAGTAAGAAGGTCAGAAGGGACCTTATACCCGGCTTGTCGGGTCTGTATTATAATACTTGGGAGAAGTATTAACTATAGTTTCTATCTTAATTAAATGAGAGGTCACCTCAGCACAACGTTGACATGACACCTAATTATTAACGAGGAAAGAGATGGAAAATTGAAGAAATCGTTTCTTCACGTCCGCCTGCTGCGCACACCCGCATGCCGACCGTGGCGTTCGCTAGCTTGTTTTGCCTCGGCCGCTGCCCTCGCTTTGCTTGCTCTGTCCGCTGGCCGCCTTTGGGAGCATTCTCTGGCTCGAATCTTGTGGGCTTGAAAAACAACGAGACGAGGGAGAGTATGGGAGGAGCCACAGATAATGGAGAGAGATAAAAAAAAGGTTAAAATTTATTATGCAAAGACTCTATCCATTGTGGAAGATAGTTTCTATGCCTCACACGGTTGTTTTAGAACCTCTGCGTAGTTTCTTCCATTGGAACTGGCTTTATGGTAGTTTGTATGTTAGTATGAAATACTATGTACGATAGAAAAATCTTTGAAGTATTAATTGTGTCTGGCCTTGTTTAGTTGGCTAAAATTTAGCCAAAAATTTGCTAGTTTTTAGCAATCTCTCCATCACATCACATTAAATACACCAAAAGACATATGTTCGGAGCAGTAAATGTAGGTAAAAAAAATAACTAATCACACAGTTCTGTTGTACATCACGAGATGAATCTTTTGAGCCTATTTAGTCCATGATTAGACAATGTTTATCAAATACAAACGAAAGTGCTACGGGAGTGCTATAGGAGTTGGAACAAAGTGTTTTGCTAAATTTTAGCCAACTAAACAAGGCCTCTATACGGGACAAAATTAACTAGAAGCATATCACGAATCAATCTTAGTGGATGGTGTGATATGCTGACATGGACAAATAAATGTATGTCAATGAGGATGACGTGGCTTGTTGAGGTGGATATAGCTTTGCATAAACAGAAGTGCCCTAGCTACATGCTCCTAATGAGATACTGATGTGGATGAATTGCATGTTCAAATAGAATTCTAGTAGAGTTTATTAGGATCATAAGTTATATACTAGCAAAAAGTGCACGTGCGATGCAACGGGAAATAAAATAATAGCCTTGTAGATAACGCACCAAGATATTTATAGTTCAATGGTAGCAAGAACATCATTGGCAACTTACCATTCCACACCCTGCTGCCCCGACCTGCTGCCACAAAGAATAACATATGAACTACTCTGGTGAATATAGAAGAACACCTCCATGGTCATATCACCAGCGTGGTTCTCCATCTTGGTGACACCTCCCGCCGCCGCCGATGAAGCTGCAGGCTTCTTCGCCTCGATATGGAGGCGCCCGCCGCCTTCAACTTGGATAGATCACCGAACAAGCCCTTGCCCACCTTCCTCCGGCCGGTCGCCACCGCGTCCTTCGATGGAGTGGCGGCGCATCTCTTCTACATAATACCACAATTGACTCTGGAAACTTTAACCAGAACCAAACAGTGCCTGAGCATTATTCAGGACCGATCGAGTTCATTACGTGCTATGCTAAGCAGGGGCGAAGCTATTACAAAATTTATGGCGGTGCACACTGTTAACAACAGTATATAAATATGTCGACTTTCAACTAATTTATATGGTCAAAATAAGCTACTTAGTAGTAAATATGTTTTCCTGCATGGTGCCCGTGCACCACCCAAACTCAAGGTGGCTTTGCCCCTGATGCTAAGTGTTCTAATTTATCATGATTCAAAAGCACAATTGTTGGCTACCTCAGCTAGATTTATTAGTAGGTATAGATATAGATAACCTCTCGAACCGCGCTGGTAATTTTTATTTTTCCAAGTGAAATGCAGTTCTAATAACGCTGTAACTTTTAGGCCTGATGATGACACCAACAACGGCAACCGGAGATGTCATGCCTCATGTCTCGTACCGTACTCCTACCCCGTCTACGAACTGAACCATGCATATGCACGGCAGCATCCTCGAGGCAGCGCCAGTGATCCTCCGTGCAGGCCGTGTCGCGGTGGCGGAGCGCGGCCTCGGCCGTCACGAGCTGCACGACGGCCGGGGACAGCGGCGCCACGCACCGGCCTCGCCGGCGCAGACCCGTCGCGCCGCCATCTTCCTCGCCCGTGTCCTGCCAACCATAGAACGAAGCCAAGCTTTCAGTCTCAGCAACTCACAGTTTCAGAATTTACACAAAAGTTCGTGTCGTCAAAATCAGTCGCCACACGATTTTGGAGCTCCCCATGTGCGATTAGTATTTTTGGTCAGGTATCTAGGAAGGGATCGAGTATGGGCTCAGCTACCTTACCCGACACTTGGGCCCCGCACAGGTCTGTGCCCTCTCTGGCTGCGTTCAGGACACGGAGTCAGGCTGGACTGTGGACTTTTCATGGATACGGACTGCGGGAGCAAAGGAAAAGGCAGACAAAAAAAAAAAAAAAAAAAAAAAAAGTGAACAAGAAATTTTCTCTTATTAGTAGGTATAGAAATATAAAAACGGATATTGGTACAAATAAAGATATGGATAGGAGGATCATAAGAAAAAAGATTATTGGGCAATCTATTGATCCTAGAGAAATCCCATAATAAAAAGTGAGATTGAGAGACCTTACTCGTCTAAATTAGATGACCGAAGGAAAAAAATTTATAGGAAAAGACAATATTTTTCTATACTAGTGGTATATTATATTAGTACTAGCAAAAGTGTGTGCGTGCGTTGCCACGGGGTCACGGCTTCGGACTCGTATTTTGGGAAGCAGTTTCACTTAAGTTAAAATTATCATTTCAAATAAGCATTTGATTAAAATAGTTTGTCATAGTCATTGACATAACTACAATAAATCTTGAAATTCAAGTTTTAAAGTTTTTAAACGACCTTAAATGTTCGCCTAGTTAATACTGTTTCAAAGTTTTAGTCATAGGCTAGCTATCTTATCTCCATGTTTGTCATTGATATAAGTTTTTTTATTTGAAGATTTTAGCGTCTCAAATATTTACTTTAATTGAATTCACATCTTCAAATTTTCAAACATTCTAGACATATTCTATACCAAAATTGTTGCGCTTGAAAAAGATTTAAAACTTTCTCAGACTGGGAAATTGTCGAGACATGTCTGGTCGTACGTCATGCATGAGGATCCTGCGACGCGCTTCCAAGCCAAGCCTAACAGCTCTCGCGTCGCACTTGCTGCATGCGCGCATGACGCCACATGCATCCAAGCCAAGCCGAATTCTGTTGCTGATATATATCAATGCATCTCTAGACTTGACGTGTGTGTGCTGACAACGTACGTGCATTATCTCACGATAGGACGGCGCGATTAAGGCCCAATTAAGGCCCATATAGGGGGCAGACCTAAAAGAAAGAGGTGGATAAAGAAATTTTCTCTCCTTATTAGTAGGTATAGATATAGATTATAAATGATATTTTATGAACCAAAAATAGACCGTCAAGAATAAAAAAAGTGAGATTGAGAGACCTTAACTCACTCCAATCCACCAAACTGAATGGAAGTAGGTTTGCTCACAACATCCCGTACACACTTTGATCCGCTGGAACTAGAGTAGAATGATAAAGAAAAAAAGAGTACTCATATCTAGCTGAGCAATTACTAGTACTTTACTAGACCAATCATCTCATGTTGTACTTAATATTACACTTTTTACTAATAAGTAGCATTTGGTGGGTTTAGTCAACAATTTCAATCTTTGATCACAAATAAGTGTGTATATATAGGTTGAGTTTTGATATTTGAAAGAAAATTATATAAGAGAGATTTTTCTTATAATGAGTTTCATAAAAGTATAATTCTACTATGTTGCATAGACATTTTATCAAGAAATCACTATTCAAAGTTGTAATTTAAAGACCCTGCCAATAAAAGCTAGTTATGATAGGAAGGAGTATAATGAATGATCATAAACTTCCCTATAGGTCAGTGTTGGCCTATGAATGATGTTTTGAGTTCTTTTGTCTCCCATTCAAATATTCAAAGCTGTGTGATTATCTTGCTAATCATTCTGTTTTCCCACTCAAAGCTCCGGATACGTTGTACGTACGTATAATGAAGACATACAACAGTATTCACTATTCGCAGTCACAGCACTGCAAGGCATGTGTATAAAAAAAACTGGGCTCTCACGCGCGGGATTGCTTCCAATGCAGTCAATAACAAGTTGATGAAGTGGAGTATCACGCACGGGCCGAGCCGAGTCAGCGTGAGCAGTAAAGTAGCAAAAGACATGGTTGACTTAGAAAATCTTTGCTAGCACCAAGGATCTGATCTGGCCCTTGGCCGATCAGTGACCAATTCGTGACTTTGCTGTACTCGTACCCAATTTTAGGACCGTCTAAAACGAAATTAAACTCGTATGATATGAAGCGCGGGCCCATTGGCCATCGAGCCCGCGCGCCCACCAAACGCACGGGCAACGTTGGCAACTGCCAAACCGTACGCGGGAGAGGAATCGGTAATGCCAGACCACCAGGTCGCCGTCGCCGTCGTCTTGGCGTCCTCGTCGTCGCAGCCGCAGGTAGGAACGCGCGCCTAACTTGAGAGGTCGCCACCGTTGCTAACGGAAAAACCGAGTCGAGCACAGAGCCGGAGGTAGCCGCAAATGGCCCGCATGTCATGCTCTGCGTAAGCCGGTGGGCGCCCGTTGTTTAGTCTCCGGGTAGGTGGCGTGGGACGAGCTCGGGCCAGCAAATCGTTGCTGCCAAATTACAAAAAAGGGTAGAGACGAAAGTTGGATGATTAATTGGCGCCGAAGAAAGTAGATTAAACCGCTTAAACCGTCAACTGCATCAAGGGAGAAGTACGAGACCCGGTATAAAGACGCGGCGTCGTTGGCAGCCACGTTTTGAGTCGCAGCCGACGCTTTTTTCCTCCTCCCTTCTCCCGGTCCCGTCGTCCCTCTCTTCTTCTTCCTCGCTGCAGGCAGCTCCAGCCACCGAGTCCTCGCCGCCGCCGCCTCCCTCTCTCGTCGTCTCGGAACGGCCGCCGGCGCGTCAAGGATTCAAGGTGCGTATATACCCCGGCTTTGCAGAGAAGGTGCGCTCGCTCGCTCGCATGAATTCTCTGCTAGACTCTGCTGCTGCCTGTTACGATTTCTGTTTTTGTCCTCCCTGCTGCGACCGTCGGTTTGGGACAGATCATCATGTCATGTCCTGTCACAACTTTAATCTCTCTATCTAGTGATGGTTCGCGGTGGTCATTCTGTGATTGTGTCGGTAGGGAGGCGATCATCCAGGACAGATCTGCAATGTGAGCGAGAGCAATCCCCACCACTGTTCATTTCTTCTGTTCCTTTCCTATCATCTTCCCCATTTGCCCTGTTTCCTTTTCTTTTCTGATACTATACTACTGCTGGTGACCATGTCATCACGTCACCTCTCCTCATCATGGATCCAGCCTGTGATCCTTTCTTTCGCTCATAAAAAAAAAGGTACTAGTAGGGAATAGGGATTGATTAGTAGTAGATGCACAGAGACAAAAATAGAAAAAGTCAGCTGTTGCGGTGGCCGGATATATCTATAATTGTTTGTTTTTTTTATAATAATAATTGTTTGGTTGGTTTTCCGGTGGGAGGGTGGGGAGGCGGCAGCCGCTTAGAATTACAATCATAGGGACAGTTGCGTTTTCATTTCAGCAGCATATATTGCGCCCCGAATACGGACAGAACTATAGATGGATCACGCATTCAGGCCCTGGTGCGAGCGCATTTGCCGATCGGCAAGCTGCATTTGCCGTCTTACTCGTCACCTACCCGGGGGTCTAGAAGGTCAGGTCAGGTCGTCCTTATCCGCGTGCTGGCCTTGGAATCAGAGCTGCCGCGTTGGATTCAAATAACTTTCTATAGGTGTGTTTAGCACCCTAACTTTCTCTCAAATTCCACTATACAAAAAGAAGATTTCCCATCACATCAAAATACCGGCGCATTTATCGAAAGATAAAATGTAGGTAAAAAAAATAAACTAATTACATAGTTTAGATGTACATTTCATGGAGGCGATTCTTTTAAGCCTATTTACGCCATGGTAGGATAATATTTACCACTAACAAACGAAACGTCTTCAAGATCTTTCGATGTGACATTCCTCCAAAATTTTCGCACCAAATTTTGGGATCTAAACACACCTACACAAACCATGCCTGCAGGCTCCATGCCACTGCCACCTGGGTGGGTTTCTTTCCGGGGGCACATCACACATGGCGTCCGCGTAGGCAAGGGGGGACAGGGGAGAAGGAGAGGGCGGCTTGTCCTGGTGCTAACTGTACGCCCCGTGGCCGCAGCCTCTGGATCGGAGGATCTCACTAACCGCTTTTTTCCTGTTGCTTTGCTTTGCTGCATTTTTCGCAGGGTGGGGAGGGAGCTGAGTTGGGATTGGGAGGAGCACTGCAGCAGCCATGAAGGCCCTCATCCTCGTCGGAGGCTTCGGCACCCGCCTGCGCCCGCTGACGCTCAGCGTGCCCAAGCCGCTGGTGGATTTCGGCAACAAGCCCATGATCCTGCACCAGGTTAGCGTGATTGCTCTGTCTCTCGGACAAATTTCAGCTTTCTAATTAAGTCGGTGCAGGGAGAAGTCTGTCCATTTTTAGGAATTGGTTGTTCCAAGCTGTAGATGTAATTTATGGTATCCAAATCGTATGCTTTGATGAATAAGGGTGGTGGATCCATGTGAATAGATTGATTCATCATAGAAATAGTCGCGTCTACCTGTCGTGCTGCTCCAGTGTTTCCTGGTGATAGATAATCACAGAAGAAACACATGGATGGCTTTGATATGATTTGAACTTTTCAAGTCACCAGAAAACAAGCGGAGATAGTCACTTTCAGGCTGCCTGTTTCTGAACTGATACTGTATTTGGCTGTTCTAGACTTGTAGTCTTTGACTGAATTTACTGAATGGTGTGATTACCCAGATCGAGGCTCTCAAGGAAGTTGGTGTTACAGAGGTTGTCCTGGCCATCAATTACCAGCCCGAGGTAACATAACAGCCCTGTCTCTGTCTCCATCGGCATGGAGGACACATGAACCTTTGTCTGAGTCTGACGCTCAGATCTGACCTGCGATGCTTTTGGTAAAATCAATGAAACAATGCAGGTGATGCTCAACTTTCTCAAGGACTTCGAGAGCAAGCTTGGCATCAAGATCACCTGCTCTCAGGAGACGGAGCCGCTCGGGACCGCAGGACCGCTGGCCCTGGCCCGCGACAAGCTGGTGGACGGCTCCGGCGACCCCTTCTTCGTGCTCAACAGCGACGTGATCAGCGAGTACCCGTTCGCGGAGCTCATCGAGTTCCACAGGGCCCACGGTGGCGAGGCGACCATCATGGTGACCAAGGTGGACGAGCCGTCCAAGTACGGCGTGGTGGTCATGGAGGAGGGCACCGGCAAGGTGGAGCGGTTCGTGGAGAAGCCCAAGGTGTTCGTGGGCAACAAGATCAACGCCGGCATCTACCTGCTGAACCCGTCGGTGCTGGACCGCATCCAGCTCAAGCCGACGTCCATCGAGAAGGAGGTGTTCCCGCGCATCGCGGCGGACGAGGGCCTCTTCGCCATGGTGCTCCCGGGGTTCTGGATGGACATCGGCCAGCCGCGGGACTACATCACGGGCCTGCGCCTGTACCTGGACTCGCTGCGCAAGAAGGCGCCCGCCAGGCTCGCCTCGGGCGCGCACGTCCTGGGCAACGTGCTGGTGCACGAGACCGCCGTCGTCGGGGACGGCTGCCTCATCGGGCCCGACGTCGCGGTCGGCCCCGGGTGCGTGGTGGAGGCCGGCGTGCGGCTGTCCCGGTGCACCGTCATGCGCGGCGCGCGCGTGAAGCAGCACGCCTGCGTCTCCAGCAGCATCATCGGATGGCACTCCACCGTCGGCAAGTGGGCGCGCGTGGAGAACATGACCATCCTCGGGGAGGACGTGCACGTCTGCGACGAGATCTACAGCAACGGCGGCGTCGTGCTCCCGCACAAGGAGATCAAGTCCAGCATCCTCAAGCCCGAGATCGTCATGTGATCGATGTGTGTGTGATCCAGGAGGAAATCTACAAAGGCCCCTTGCATGATTATGTGCTTCATACTTTTGTTGTTTGATTCTTTGCTCGGCTGTCTCTTGTCTGCAACTGTAACCAGTTGTCTAGTGTTTGTCAGGTACGTACTCAGTGCGTGTAGATAGGGATCACATGAATGCAAAATTGGAAATAACTAGCTGGGAACCCCGCGCTTCGCGCGGGTACATATAAGTGTTAAGTAGATAATAGTTGAAAGTGTATTTTGATAAATTAAAGAGAGAAATATATGCCTTTTTTTTTTTAGGTATCATGAGGCAGTTGAACGGAGTGATTTGGAGTTAGGATGACAGAGTTTTAAATTTTCGAAGATTTAATATCAAGCGGAGATATGGACTATAAATTGGGAAATTAATTCTGGAAATTTTTCTATACTTGGAAAATGTATTTTCACTGCTCCGTGTACACTTAGATGGGTGCACCTAGCAATTTATCCCGCGGCTGACGCGCAGGTCAGAGATGTCTGCAGCACTGTACCGTGGGATTGGTTTGCTCCGTTGTGGACCGATCTGGGGGTTGGTCCTTTTCTCTCTATATTTCATGTGCTCCTGGTCTACGAAGCAAAAGAGAGGGAAAGGTGATCCAATGACAGATGGGACCCATGGGTGAGGATAAGGTGTCCTTGCCAGCCATCCGTGGTTCGTCATCCTCATCTCCTGTTCGTTCACGGATCCTCCGTCATCGTTCCCCAGTCCCCTTGCACGCGAGAACAGAGGGAGAGCAGAGAGAGGATTGGGCGGAGCGGAGGGCTGGGCGCCGGCGGCGAAGCTTGTGGTTCAGCTCGTCGTGCCCGTGATGACCACGGCGGGAGCAAGGGCGGGTGGAGCTGCGCGGCGGCGGTAGTGCGGCTGCTCGTCGGCGTTGGCAGCATGGCCTTCACCGGAAGGAGGCGCGCGCGCGGTGCGCAGACGCGAGCTGGCCCCGAGCGGCGCGGCGGATACGGCTGCGCTGTGACTCCGTCCATGGCAGGGGAGGCGAGCTTGCGGCGGGGATGCGCGGGGCCCGGCGGTGTTGCTGGAGGGCCATCACGGCGGCGCGGATGTAGGGCCGTGGCGTGGCAGCACTGGAGGCCGAGGTAGGGCGGTGCCGGCAAATCCCTGGGGCGGCGGTGGAGCTCCAGCGCAGCGGCTGAGCGTGGTGGCGGGCGAAATCGCGAGCGCAGCGGTTTGACGGCGTCGTCCTCGACACAATCGCGCGCGCCTGCTGTGGAGAGGTCCTCGGCCGTGCCGACGCAGCCAGCGCGGCGCGGGACGGATGGCTGCAGCGGCGCAGAGAAGTGCAGAGCGGCGACGCGATGAGGACGTGCAGGGCGGCGGCGGTGGCAGGTGCGGAGACGGAGCGTGGAAGCGGACACCAAGGGGCTGAGGTGTGAGGTGGGTGGGTCGCCGCGGATGTGGCTGATGGAGGGGCAGGCGGCGGCGGAGTGCAGGCAAGCCTGGAGACGACGTCCATGGCCGGTGGGCGAGCGCGACAGCAGGGAGAAGCTTCGCGATGGAGGTAAGGGGTGCGACGTGGACGGCTGTCATCGTGAGGAGCTGGATCGGACGGCCCCGGGTCGTGCACTGTAGTTCAACAGTGCTTTTGTGAGAGGAAACCACTGTTCTTCGGATCTCCAGGATTAAAAGAGTTATATAGATATCGTGTTATTATAAGTTGATGAGCAACTGCTTTCTTCTCCATCGCTTGCAGATTTATCATAAAGTGGACCCGTTCCTACAAATTTTGCTAGAAACTTCACTGTGTCTATATCATTTATCATAAAGTGGACGCGTTCCTACCCATCTGAAAGTTTCTGTGGACTTATTGAGGGATCCAAAGTTTCTATGGACTATTCTGTTGGGCCGTGAAGCTAAAAAAAATTGAGACTTATGTATCACTCTGTCAATGTAAGCAAGGCAAAGGAAGTGCATGAAAAGTTGCTAAGCCTGCTACGCCAGAAACACATGCAACTTCAGAAGAAGAATTATATTGTTAGGATTGCGAATCCAAGCACTAGCTAGCCATCTAGTTTTGCATATGTAATGATCGATCGTATGTGAAAAACTTTTAAGTGCCTTATGCCTTCGTCTTGTGTCTTTAGGCTTCCCTGTGTTGGTTCTGTGGAGAATGAGAAACTCTCTACTGCTTAAATACTGCCTTATGCGCACCCAGAAAATATTTTTTTTTTTCCCTTTTAATTTGCTGTGCGATTGGCCATGGCCAATGTACTCTACAGTAGGTTGCTAGTTTTCTGTCCGTATCTCTTGGTCCTCTGGTCCTGGCAGTGTGAGCATATATTCGGTTCCAGATAGATTGGCTTGTCTAGGTGGTTAAGCAGCCGTGTCATGCGGTCCGTGGATTTGCCCCTAATAGATTGGCTTGTCTCTTTTTGGTGACACTGGTGCCGCAGCCTGTAATCCTAGTATCTTGTCTGATGTATTATGCTGATTGCAAGCTGTATCTGTATGCCAGCGACAAATCTTCAGACTAAGGGCCTGTTTGGTTCCCATGGGACTAGGGACTAATTTTTAGTCTCACTAAAAATTAGTCCCCTAGTCCCCTAGGAACCAAACAGGGCCTAAACAACAATTACTTGCATCATCAGAACTACAAGTAGGAGGATACTTTCCCTTCAAGCCCAAATTTAGGTTCGCCTGTACTCTGGTTTCTACAAGAACTTTGCATTTTACTAAAAGAATAACAACCTTATGTTTAGCAGGTATAGATGACTAGACAAAGCCTTCCTTGGCCACTGGTCTTGCCTAACAAGCAAGAACTCTGTACAGTGACCTCCATTTGCGTATCAAACAAGCGTTCTCCACCCAACGACGACACTTGTGACCTCAGAAATGGTTTTGATCAGGCCAAGCGACGCATCTCATCTAGGGTGTGTTTAGATCACCAAAATTTGGTGCAAAATTCCTGTAGCATGTCACATCTCGACAATCAGAAGACGCGTTCGTTTGTTAGTGGTAAATATTATCCTACCATGGCGTAACTAGGTTCAAAAGAATCGCCTCGCAAACGCACATCTAAACTGTGCAATTAGTTTATTTTTTTACCTACATTTAATACCGATACATGTGCGGCATTGTGATGTGATAGAGAATCTTCTTTTTGCATAGTGGAATTTAGGGAGGAATTTGGGGCTCTAAACAGGGCCCTAGTTGCAGGATTCCAAAGTGAAGTTGAGAGATAAATATAGCGAGATTCCAACCAACGACGAGGAGGGAGCATTAAACTGTGATCGAGCGGACTGCACTAGCTCTTTTCAAAGCGGCTACAACTATCTCCGTGGGGAATGGTGAGTCCACCTATTTTTGGACCGATCGATGACTAGATGGACACTCCATCCAGGAGCTGCTACCCGTGGTCTTTGAGGCGGTCAGGCCACGCAAAAGATGGGTAACGGTAGCCATGGCGCTGCCGGACAATGCATGGGTGAGCCACTTATGTGCAGCCACCACAGTGCCTTTCTTAATCCAATTCTCCAAGCTCTGACTTACTTGAGGAGGTCGACCTTTCGGGGCTACCGGACACATTCAGTTGGAATCTTACTGCGGATCGACAGTACTCAGCAGCATCTGCTTATGGGGCGATGTTCTTCGGATCCTCGCCGGTCTTTGGGGCAAAGAACATCTGGAAGACAAGTGCACCACCGCGCGTCCGATTCTTCTTCTGGTTGGCGCTTCATGGGTGCTGCTGGACAGCGGATAGACGATTTCGTCATGGTCTGCAACCAACAAATACTTGTGTGCTGTGCGACCAAATGCCCGAGACCCTTGATCACATCATCCTAGGCTGCGCATACAGCCGAGAGGTATGGCAAATTTGTCTCTCCAGGCTACACTTGCAAGGTATTATAGTGGTAAACGAACAAGACATATTTCAATGGTGGCTGCGTGCACGTAAACTGTTCCCTAAAGACTTGCCCGGTGCTTTTGACTTACTCCTTTTCCTCGTCGGTTGGATGCTTTGGAAGGAACGGAATGCACGAACCTTTGATGCGGTGCAGGCACAGCCTCATATTCTTGCCGATCGAATCTTGTCTGAGGCAAGGGCTTGGTCGTTGGCTGGGTACAAGAAGTTGAGTCGCTTGCTAGTTAGATTGTAAGGTTGAGTTTACTGCTGCTGTCGCAAAAATTCTTAACAATGTAATCTCCAATTGTTGATCCAAGTAGGGATAGGTTGGTCGAAGTCGGTAACGGTGTTGCCGGTCGACCTTGTATCACAAACTCTTTTCGCTTAATGAAATAATGCGCCTACGGCGTGCTCGAAAAAAAAAACTGTGATCGAGATTCGACACTGAGGAAAACAAAAGGGGTTGGTCGTCTCATCTCATCGACAAAGCCCTAGCCATTGCTTGATTGAACGGATGAAAAGGACCTCGCAACACTCCCTGCGCTGACCTGATCCAACATGCCGGCCCTTTCCATCCCGGCCCGTACGTGAAAAGTGCTCAACTGACGGCCCAAATCATCAGTGGCCTTGCTGGGCCGACGGATATGGGCCACGGGCGCAGATTCCCGCGGGTCCCGTGTGTGCGTCCGTGGCTGGACGACGGGGACAGCCAGCGGTGTCGCGTGGGCACCAGCTTCCCAACGCCGTCCGCACCTGGGTGCCCTGTCGTCCGCGCCCCTCCTTGCCTTCTCCTCCAGTCCTCAACCTCCCGTCCCAACCACAGCCGCGCCCGCCAAGGCGCCAACTGCACAGGTGAGTAAGTTCGTCTCTGTTCCTCCCGATTCTTCTCCGTCCGCAAGTAGTGGCCGTCTCGAATTCGGGTTGTGTTTGGTTGGGGGCTACGAATGTGGTTTGGTACAGGGTGATTTGTATGGAACTGAATGGTTCGAGTAGGGTGCTTGGGTCGGGGGAATTGGACGGTATGAGAGTTCATGAGTCCTAAGCAGTTCATTAGCCAATTACCGCAGATAAACACACGATTAGAGGCTCAAGAGCTCAGATCGTTGTCCCAGTCAGGCTTCTCCTTGGCGGATCTCTCTCGCGCGTTCGTGAGTCACGCTTGCATTTGTGGGGCGTCGAATTAGATGCTCCCCACTATCCATCCAACTTTGTATCGGCAACGGCAACGAGTCAATTGATTCTCTGGATTTGATGGGGTTCGACTTTTTTGGTGGGGGCGACGGGGTCACGAGCAGACAAATTTGAGATGCCGGCATTATGTTCTTCCTTCCTTCAGTTATTTATGCTATTCTTACGCAATACTCCTATGATTAAAGTACTTGTATCGCTGTCTCTTGGACATTGCAGCAGCAGCAGCAGCTGGGGTGCTGACGTGCTGTGGGTGGTTCTGTGTCCATGGCGCGGAAGCAGCAGCATGTTGCCATATTCACCACAGCGAGCTTGCCGTGGATGACTGGGACTGCGGTAAACCCACTGTTCCGGGCTGCATACCTTGCCAAGGCTGGAGACTGGGAGGTCACGCTGGTGGTGCCTTGGCTGTCCAAGGGGGATCAGGAGCTCGTTTATCCAAACAAGATGAAGTTCAGTTTGCCTGCAGAGCAGGAAAACTATGTGCGGCGGTGGCTTGAGGAGCGGACTGGGCCGTTACCGAAGTTTGACATAAAGTTCTATCCTGGGAAGGTAAAAGTCACACAAATCTTGAATATATAGTTTTAAGTGCCATGTTATTATGATGGTTGTACAGGTATGGATTACCATGGTCTTACTCCTCAGCTGTAAACAAGAACCAGACCCCCAGCCTTTTCATACCAAAGATGCATGTCTTACCTGCTTACAAATAGATGGAGGGGTGGGTGGGGGATCTCTGAATTCTGGGATAGCTCGTTCATGCCTTTACACAAGCATCTTATGAATTTATGTTAATGATGGAATTTAAACATAGAACAGTGTGCTCGATACCAGTGGAATAGATGGTATGAGACCATTCGTTTTTTAGTAAGTTACATGCAAAGTACATCAAATACTTGTATGGCTACAAATTTTTTGGTATTGGAGCACATAGTAGAATGCTATGAAACATGTCTTAAGACTTTGGATTTAGTGGCACTTGCTTTAGCATATGGAGAAAGGAGAGAACTAAAATTACTAATGTATAAGTCATTTATGTTTAAGAGCATCAGTTTAGCTGTGCAGATGATGTTCTTGACCTTGAGATAATATGATAGACTAACCTTCTGATGATGTCATATGCAGTTTTCAACCGACAAAAGAAGTATTCTACCTGTTGGAGACATCAGTCAGACAATATCTGATGATAAAGCAGATATTGCAGTGCTAGAAGAGCCAGAACATCTTACTTGGTACCATCATGGACGGAGGTGGAAAAGCAAATTCCAAAAAGTTATAGGTGTTGTTCACACAAACTATTTGGAATACGTGAAAAAAGAGAAAAATGGATATATCAGTGCATTTATCTTAAAACATATTAATTCTTGGGTTACAGACATCTACTGTCATAAGGTTAGCCCTTCCATTTTCTATTCATTGTTGTTTCTTTTGCTTTGTTTCCAGGCTCTTCCATGATGATTAATATCAGTGCTTCTGTTAAGATTGGATGGACAATAGCAATGTTGTCCACTGTGGCCCATTGGTAAAATATATAGGCAACATGGATAGACAATTTTAAAACCCAAAACAACATTTCGCTGGTGCACTCATCCCAGATTGAGGCATGTACACCCTTACGCCTTCTTTAAGCATATGCAACAGCCTCAAGATTGAAAAACGAGAACTGTGATCAGTTGACAACTGTCGTATGACTTCCAGGGCTATCTGCTGTTTGCTTTGCAACCCCCCAAGAAACTTGCTGAGATTGAACTGAAGGATAATATACCAGACGTCACTATAAACACGGCAAGTAGATGACATGCTATCAGCATGTATAATATGGTAGACAGGGTGCTAAGTAAAATGGTGCTAATCTTAGACAATCACACCCCTTAGCGGTTGTTAACCTACTAGCCTTGTTCACTTTGTACTCTTCATGGTCAGAGCCAACATGTTCTTAACCTGAATATACTTTTCAAACCTTGGATTCATCAAATTTGTGTATCTTGCTAATTCTTCTACTTTGTTGTCAGCTACCGACCTACTGAAGAACATAATTTGATTAAATCAACGAACATGTTATGCATCGATAGAGTCACCATTTTCCATAGGGATCATATAAAACTCATCCATCATTCGTCTTTTTTGGTAATATTGTTAAGTTAGTAGCTGCCCTTTTTTGTTTTCCTTTTTTTAGGGCAGTAGCTGCCCCTGCTTTTAATGTTTTTTTTTTTCCTTCTTTTTGTAGGTCAGTAGACATCCTGCTTACACGTAACAGTAAAACACAAACCATTATGCATCATGTGCTGTTATAACATATATGCATATTTTGGAACGATTGCCAATCTATATCTGTATTGGTAATTACATATAATAATCATGTGCTCCACTTTATTTAAAGCATACTTTGATTTAGTATGTGCAGTTTTTCTGACTCTTCTTATAACCCTCCTTTTGAAGGTTATAAGATTATCTGCAGCAACTCAGGATGTTCCTAGGTCTGTGATTTGTAATGTTCATGGAGTTAACCCCAAATTTATTGAAATTGGCAAATTGAAACATCAGAATTTATGCCAAAGAGAACAAGCATTCTTCAAGGGTGCATATTATATTGGAAAGATGGTTTGGAGTAAAGGTTACACAGAGCTTCTTCATCTTCTTCATAAGCACCAAATGGAATTGTCTGGCCTTAAAATGGAGTTGTATGGCAGTGGGGAAGATGCTGATGAAGTGAAAGCATCAGCTGAGCGACTGAGCTTAGATATTAGAGTCTATCCAGGCCGTGATCATGGAGATTCAATATTTCACGAGTGAGTATTAGTAACAATCCAGGCCGTGATCATGGAGATGCACAATACCTTTTTAAGTTTTTATACAGTCTTAGTAGTTGCCTAGATTGTTTCATGTTCATGTATAATTTATAATAAGTTCTTTATGCCATCGGTTTATACTCTTTGAGTCTCGACTGAACTGTATTATCCATTCCATTGTTTGTTCAGCTACAAGGTTTTCATAAACCCAAGCACATCTGATGTGGTATGCACAACAACTGCTGAAGCTTTGGCAATGGGGAAGATTGTGATCTGTGCAAACCATCCTTCAAATGAATTTTTCAAAAGATTTCCTAATTGTCACATGTACAGTACTGAGAAAGAGTTTGTGAGGCTAACAATGAAAGCTTTGGGAGAAGAGCCTATCCCACTGTCAGATGATTTAAGGCATGAGCTTTCGTGGGAGGCAGCAACAGAAAGATTTGTTAGGGTTGCCGATATTGCACCTACTATGCCTGTGATGCAACAACCACCAGCTTCTCCGCATTTCATGCGCATCTCCCCAGATGAACTGCAGAAGAACATGGAAGAGGCATCAGCATTTTTCCATAACACGATCTCTGGGATTGAAACTGCCCGTTGTGTGTTCGGTGCAATACCAAACACGCTGCAGCCGGATGAACAGCAGTGCAAGGAACTTGGGTGGAATTTGCAGGGATGACATTAGCTTTTCTTGTGATGTTTGTCATGGACCATAGAATTAACCAGTCTAACTCAACGGGGAAAGGATTTGTCAACCCGGAAAGGTTCTCAGATTGATCAAACAGACATTCTATGTAGTGTTCTGGTGTGTCGGCACTGCATTTTCCCTTCACATATCAGAGGCGTTCTGAAGTTCCTGGATTGTAAATCTCAAGAGTCTGAAATGCACACTAGCATTACGATCTCATATATGTAGACTGTTTTTCGTCATGTTGTTTCTCAGGATTGACTTACATTGTATTATAAGATGTCCCTTTTTTCCGCAGCCATGCATGCAATTGCAGATGCAGTTGATGAAACTTTTACCTTGCTTTTTGTGGGGGTGTGGCTTATATATAAGATTGCTCGGCATTCCCTCTTATAGTTGACCCCATTCGACAATCTACACATCATATCTTCCTGTCTAGTAGTGTGTACACCATCCAGTTCAAAGGAGCTACAGCAAAAATTGCAATTACACATGACAAGCCAGGAAAAAAAATTACTTAAATACTTCTAGCATAAATTTGCAGCTGGGGTGATTAATTTTTGCGCAGTATACTGTTCTAAAAGCTTTTTATATGGCAAACAGATGAAAACGGCTATGTCGTCCTTGGCGATTTTGTCATGAAGAAATTCGTATTCGATAATGCTCATTAGAAAACACAGGTTATAACATAGATACAGTATATATAGGAGTATTATATAATATATCTGAAGAGCATGTTTTCCCTGTTCACATCATAAAAAACGACATTAATGTGGTGCAACACTATATATTTTGCTTTTGTGGCCAAAATAAACGTTCCAAGGAGGAGAATCTTACGAAAGACGTCGGAATCTTATAAGAGGAGCGGATAGGGATAACCATAGGGCCGGCCCCGCCCGCCGCGGGGGTGAACACGACCTGACCCCGGCTTCCTTCTCTCTTCTCTTTTCTGTTCCGCGCAGCAACGACGCGGTTGCTTCTCCCCACGGCGGCATCTCCTCTCCTGCGCGGCGGCGCCGTCCCCGAAAGCTGCGACGGCGCGCTAGGCAAGTTACTGGACACGGGAGCGATGGGGGACGGCGCCAGCGGCCGCGGCGGGCCCGTGCGGCGGGTGGGGAGTACGAGCTGCTGCGGCCGATCGGGTCGGGGGCGTACTCGCAGGTGTGGCTGGGGCGGCACCGGGCGCGGGGCACGGAGGTGGCGGTGAAGGAGATCGCCATGGAGCGTCTCAGCAGCAAGCTCCGCGAAAGCCTCCTCTCCGAGGTCGACATCCTCCGTCGCATCCGACACGATAACGTCATCGCACTCCACGACTCCATCAAGGTACCCCGCCCGTCCGCCCCATTTGATGTGGTTCGTGATCTCCCGTGCTATCGGTGTGGATCTGCAAGGTCTTGTGCTGGTAGGGTCTGATTGTACGCCTAGGATGTTTGAAATTGAGGGTGCTGAAGTTGCAGTTGCTCCGGTGAATTCTATAGCTTACTGTGAGCATTTTAGGTACGCAAGAACTCTAAGCAAAGGATACCCTGTCTGACTTGGTGTCCCTTTGGATGTAACTAGTTAGTTTGCGAAGGAATGATCGCTCACTGGATGCTGAATGTTCGCTCACTGGCCTCGCTTGAAATAGGAGGTTCAATCCTGATGGGCTAACGTTTTGTGAAATCCAATGTGGGTTTTAGCTTGGTTAATTTGTTAGATGTTTTCTGGAAGCTAGGATTTTGTGGAGCATAGGAAATAAAAGTACTTTCAATGCTGAATCTCGTTGTTGTGAGTGGATTTAATAGCAAACTCATAGGCTCATTTTTTTCTCTGGTATTAATGTTGTTATATCTTTTTTTCTTGTTCAGTAAATAAAGTTCCCAATGCACAGTGACTGAAGAACACTATGTTTCTAATTAGTAATTACCATAAATAACTGTTGTGTATGATTAGGATCATGGGAGGATATATCTCATATTGGAGTATTGTCGAGGTGGTGACTTGCATGCATACCTTCAACGCCATAAAAGAGTTTCAGAAAAGGTTGCTAAGCATTTCATCCGTCAGTTAGGCAAGTGATCTGTCAATCGTCAGCCCCTCCAGCCTCTCTCTCTCTCCTTAGCTTTTCTCATAATGTCTCATTTTTCTGACAGCATCTGGTCTGCAAATGCTTCGCGATAATAATGTGGTTCACCGAGACCTAAAACCTCAGGTGTGCTTATTTGCTTTCTAGTTTTTGTTTTCACAATAGCTGAATATTCCATGATCAAGAGTTCAAGAAATATACGGTGGTTAAATTTATCTAATTTATTGGATTCTGAATTTTCTGGTTTTGCAAACAGAACATTCTTCTTGTTGAAAACAATGAAAATTCTCTGTTGAAGATTGCCGACTTTGGATTTGCAAAGTGAGTTCCATTTCTTTCATTTTTAGATGAAATATTAGCAGATATTTCTACGAATGTCCTAAATTTCTGAGTTTGGATACAACTGAGTTGCATATGCCCGTTTTTGTGATTTTATTTATACTGGGTTTGGATGCAATTAATATACCTGTACTGCTACTGAAAGATTGAACAAATGGTCTTCCGTCTTTTCCTCTACCCCCTTTCTCGATGGTGTAGTCAACTGAGATCAATGTGTTTTCTATTGTTTGTGATTAGTTAATGTCTGAAAGTCTCAAATGATCAAGTTTCAAGGACATGAAAACACCCTGTACAGTGGACAAACTGATCTTCTCCTTTCCTAGCTGGTGTTCCCCAGCGTACATCCTGCATGGAATACTTTCAAGTCTATTTCTTGACTTCAGAGTGTCAAGTATTGGACTAGACACTCCCTATGAGTATATATCATGTATATCATCTGGTCTGAATGCGGTAGAACCATAGAAGTTACACTAGTGCATGCAAAAATCCCCTTAACAAGGCTCCAAATAGCTATTGCAACATCGCATAATGCATTTCACATTTCAGACAGAAAAATTCTGCAACATTTCAAAATAACATCTGCCACATGCCTTCATTTGAAACTGTTTTGAAAGAATGATAACAAAATTCCTAAATTACATGATAACAGTTTTCAGGATCCTATATGAATGATTCTGGACTGTATGCAATGAACATTAATGCAACACTATATTTCATTTAATATCTTTTAGGGGCTATTGCAAGTAGCGATCTTTCTGAAGTCTGGCATTTCTAAGCATAACTAAACAAAGGGAGAACACTTCTGCGACATATTTATACACTTACCCATTCATTATCATAGAACATCACTTTTAATAGTTCACATTCTTTGATATTTTTTTTTTTTTTTGGCAAACAAAATCAGGGCACCATTTCATAAGTTACAAAATTATTTATCTACATGAAAAACTTTGTGCACCAATAATTTAATTAAAAGAACTATCTCAACTCCTAATAGCTTGCGATATTCAGGCCTACTTAATGGTTCCGCTTATTCAACCCGCGCATGTTCCTGCATTCAGATTTACATAAAGTTTGTAAAAATAATAAGAATATGGGGAGAAACCATGTACAAGAATACAAGACTTTATTTAAAGGTAACTTACTGTGAATAACAATAGATAAGGCTTAGGGTTGACTTCGCTCTTTGCATCTGAAGTTCATAGTGACATTCAGCTTTCTCTCCGTAGTTCATGTAATACGATTTTTGTTGGACCAGGTTCACTTTAAGGGTGGGATCCTGAATGAGCTGTTCAACAGCTTGATAGTATGAGTATCAGACACATGATAGTTTGCTTTCCCCTTTTCCATGAGCAGATTTTTGCAACCTTTTGCCCTAGCCGAAACACTTTGTGGTTCACCACTTTACATGGCACCAGAAGTCATGCAAGCTCAGAAGTATGATGCAAAGGTCTGAGCTTTTTTTCTGTTCCATATTAGATTTAGCATATTTTACTACTGGTGCTTGACCCAGTGTTTAATGGCCATTTCTGGCAGAACAGGCAGATCTGTGGAGTGTTGGTGTCATTTTATATCAACTTGTTACTGGAATACCACCTTTTAATGGGGATAATCAGATCCAGGTTTTTCTCCTGTTTTTCAGATAACTTCAGTACGTCTGATCTAGATTTGATTACAAGTGGTAATGGAAAAAAAATATATTTATTTGTTCCCCAGTTGCTTAAAAATATACTCAGGACACGCTGAAATACGATTCCCAGCTGATTGTGAGTTGAGCGATGGCTGCATCGACTTGTGCAGAAAGTTGCTGCAGCTCAATTCAGGTGAAATCACTAACTTGTAGTTACGTCGAGTTCCTATGATATCCTCAATTCCTCACTCTGCATATAGAGCTTTATGATATTGTCATTGATGGCTCAAAGAAGTTTGCCCCGTGTTATTGTTCTTATGTTGCGACTTCGAATGGAGAAATTCAAGTGTTGTTCTATTATTGTATTACATTTGTTTTTGAAAATAAATGGTACCATGCAGGAGCATTTTTAATTACCCTGTCATTTTGTTTTAAAAAAATGACCCTATCATTTGTCCTTTTATTTTTACTATTATTCTGTTAGTACGTATTTTTAGATTTGATGTTCAACTCAGACTATTCAGATTTAGCTAGTTTTAGATAAAAGTGTTTTCAGAATACCACTTTTTTTCAAGGCATATTTTTTTTTTTCTTCAAAAGTATGTTTAGGAAATAAGAACATTGAAGTGGGTGGTTTTTTATTTTTCATTTGAGTGTAGCACTAGTGCCTGAGCTAATAATGTACAGCTGTAGCATAGGTTCATATCTAGTATTAAAAAGAGAGAGAGAGGCTGAAATGTAATGTATACCATTGCTGTTATTATCATATAGTTATTGGCTAACATTAACGATGCTGTGCTAATCTGTGTAATTGATCCAGTGGAGCTGCTTACAGTTGAAGAATTTGTGCACCACCCATTTCTTTCTGAACATGCTCCAGAGAGAACCTTGAGGTATTTTTTTTTTTTGTCTCCAGCTCCACTATATTCTCTCGCACTGCATCTTGGGATGTTTGAAATATTCTGTATTGCATTTACAGCCGGACACCATCTGACATAAGAGATGGCTTTCCAATAAGTAATAGCAGTCCAACAAGGCCTTCAAGCCAAAGTTCACAAGAAGATTGTATGCCTTTTCCTTTAGATGATGAGTCAATTGGACAGGATGAGGGTCCAGTTCCTGACAGTAAGAGTCCGATGAAATCTCATGGGTTTCCCACAGGTAAAAGATTGGATAAAACTTCAGGCCAGAGTCCATCGAAACATACCAGTCTGTTCTCCAGGTATGTCTTGGGCAATAATCATGGACCTAGTAGCCAACCCCATGGCCATAATGGTAAAATGACCAAGGAAAGCAAGATTCATGAAGTACAAGCTCAGAGAGGTGTTTATCCAGAAGGTATGGAAGTCATTAGTGACTATCTTGCACTTCCTTATTTTTATTAAGAACAATTCTTACTGAAATTATTATTTCTTTACTTTGTAAATGTAGATTCCCCTATCATTGATTCATTAGAGTTTGTAGATCAGGAATACGTCTTTGTGTCTGGACCACACCCGGAGGGATCATCGTCTTCAACAAATGCCTCTAAGCAGCTTAACTTACCAGCAAAATATGATAATTCGTCTGTTTCACCACCGAAGTTAACTTTCTTGAGTGCACCAATGCCGATAAATGGTTTGCCAATTAATAGACAACAATCTGCTGGGACTGGTAGCTTTGACAGCCACTGTTCTCCTGCATCTGGCACTTCACAGGGATCTGCCGATATAAGTGATGCCATGGATCAGCCCCCATCTGATTATCTGACGAGGATTAAATTGTTGGAGCAATATGCATCAACCATAGCAGGTTTGGTCAGAGACGAGGTAAATTTTATCTGTTTGATGGTGCCCAGTTTCTTTGCTTTCCCTATGTTTTATTTTACTTTGACTCAACCTTTAGAGATGGTTATAATTCATTGAAATACTTTCATGCATAGCATGACTTAATGTGCACTTTTCATGTATCCCAAACTTTTTGTTATACTCCTCCATTCCAAATTGCAAGTCGTTCTACCTTTTCTCGCTGTACTATTTATCTAGACACAATTTATGTCTATGTTCATTGCAAAACCTATGTACCTACTACCTAGAAAAGCCAGAGACTTACAATTTGGAATGGAGGGACTATCAAACAATGCTTTGAGTTATGTTGAACTGTCTTTAAGCTTGAATCTCATTAAGTGTTTGTCAATAGCAACAAGCTGCCACTGACTTGCTTTTGTTTTGCTGATCAACCACCTGATTGAAGATCAAAGGTGGCAGACACTTGGAGGCGTTCTCTATTCAGCTAATTGTTCTTGCAACCTGGAAGCAAGCAATTCATTTGTGCAGTACCTTAGGCGCTTCACCTGCAAGGGAGAGTCCCTCACAGGATATGCCTATGAAGGGCCTTAGTGCTGATGCTTCTCATTTGCTTGCGAACTCAAAGCTAGCTGATGATGCCTGCATGCAGATAGAGAAACAGTTTCTCTCGGAAGTTGAATATGCCGAAGAACTAGCCAGCGCCGTGGGACTGGGACAGATAGCTGGTATGTTAAACACACCACCAATTGTGCATCATTACCATCTGTCCGTCTCTTGGTAAACCCTTTTGGATGCTGATAGTGTTCTTATGCACACAGATGGCACAGAGATGCCAGATGCAATTGAAATAATATTTCAGTCAGCTTTACGTCTAGGAAGGCGAGGCGGTGTAAGTAAAGCACAGTGTATTCCATTCCAGAACTAGTCTGACATGTTTACCTCTTGACCACCCGTTGTTTTGTTTTGTTTCTTGCTCGAATTTACAGGTTGATGAGATATTTGGGAAAGCAGCAGAGGCCATGACTGGGTATATGAGGGCGGTATCCATGCTGCAGTTTCTCTTGATCGAGGCACCATCACTTGCCCTCAACCCCCTTTGACTCTGACAAGATCCGATCGGCATCGATTGCGCACATATATTGAGGCTATCAACACCAGGCTCTGTGCCCTCAAACCTTGTTCAGCTTGAGGGACAGTGGACTTGTACAATATTCTTTCATTTTTGTAAATATATTTGTTGGGCCAAACTAGGGCATGTAAGATGTCAGAAATGTGGAACTAGGCATAGCAGCGAAAATCTACTGTAACTCGACCAGGCTGCTATTGTAATGTGGAATTCGGCGGAGTGTACGTGATAGGTAACTTAGGTTCATTCTGTGTTAATTCAGGCAGAAGCTTGAGAACCAAATGATCAATCATGGTCACTTGTGTTGTGGAAATGTAAACAGCTCGGCTGCTACTTTGTAGATTCTTTATTACACCGTATTAGTAAGTGTGCTCGATCTAAAAAATTATATGCACCAATTATGCTGGACGTCTCCTATGACATAAGCTCTTCATGTAAATGCATCTCTTCTCGAGCTCGCCTTTCAGAACTGTTCTGTGCCGGACATCACAAAACAGCCAGACATTGACATTTTCTGAAATGACTTTGTTAGCGTCCAAGAGGAAGATAAATTGGATGCCTAATTTGAAATCTTTTCTCAATCTTTAACCTACAATCAAAAGAAAGCACTATCAGAGAAAAAAAATTTTAAAACCTTTTTAATCTTGGGATACGGATCAAAATAAACTGTTTTAATTTTAAACCTTTTTTGTTTTTTTATATTAATATAACTATAAGCATCCTGACCCGCGAAAAAAATACTCACCACTAAAATTGTTTTTGGGTGTGTTTAGAGCCTAAAATTCGGGTCTAAAAAAATTCAGGCTGAATTTTGGCCTGAAAACATTATTCGAATTGAAAAACACTAAAGACGCTTTATTTTGTTTGTGATAAATATTATCGTGACGTAATTAGACTCAAAAGAATCGGGAAAACGCATATATAAACCGTATAATTAGTTTATTTTTTTATCACGTGTCTTTTTGGTTTATTTATTATTTTGATGTGATAGAGTCAGCGAAATTTTGAAGAGAAACTCGTGCCCTAAACACAGCCTTCGTCAAACAACGGAGGGGAACCCGGGTGGCTCCGAGTCGGTTCGGAACTCCGTCCGTCGTTCCTCGCCCGTTCGCCCATCTCGCCTCCCCAACTGCATCGGAGAACGGAGGGAATTAGGGAGCTTCGGCCGCATCGGAGAACGGAGGGAACCAGGCAGTTCCGGCCGCCTGGAACCGGAGCTCCCAAATAGATCGATCCATCGGTCGTTGAGCCGACACGGCAATGGAAGCCCACGCCTCGCGGGGCCGCCGCACCGTACGCCCCCTTCCCGTTTCTCCTTATTTCGACCCTTTTGTCAAATGATGAGATGGCGCGCAGATCCGTGCGCCCGCTAGTGCCAGCTTCTGAGATCTGAGACCCGAGGTCCCAATTATGCCATCTTGTGCGCGTGTTTGTGGCAGCTGGAGGAGATCCGGCAGAAGAGAGCCGCCGAGAGGATGCAGCACGCCCTCCCCATCGCGGCGTCTCACGTCGACTCTCACGGTTGGGTCATCCATCCTTCTCTTCACCCCTCACTTGATGGCTATTCATTGCCATGTTCTCTTAATTCGCTTTGCTTCGATGCTCACTTTGTGCTCTATTTTCCTTTCCTGTGTGTCTCTACCAATGCTGATGATCTTTAGGGAACCAAAGAGCCGGAGCTGAGGTCAGTAATACTAACCGTTCACGGCTTCACGAGCACTACCATTGATAAATTGCATTCTGGTTGCAAATATGAGTCCCTGGAGTTTTTCTAGAGAGTAACCGATCATTTTGTATGAATGCTAGCTTCTTGCTCGAGTTAAAGAACTTGAAAATGGGAATGCGGAATTGAGAGGGAAAACAAAATGCTCTTGTCCAAGGTACTTTGTATGCAATCTGGTTTCATTGTGTAGTTACTCGGAGGTTCTGACGTTGATTGTCTCTGCTAGATTGCTGAGAAGGAAGTTGAGAAGGATGCCCTTGTAAACCGTTTGAATGATCTCGTGAGTCTCATAGGGTATATTTTTATTGGTGCTGAGCTCTGGATGTTTGTTGTCTTTTTTATTTATTTACTTTGGCTTGATGCGTTTTCTGCAGGAGCGAAACGTAGTGCCCTCTTTGAAAAAAACTTTGAATGATGTTTCTTTGGAGAAAGATGCTGCTGTAGTTGCTAAGGTATTAAACACTTGCTTTTTGTTGCAATTGTACTATCATGTGTCCGATGGTCTAATTATGCATGCCTTCTCATTATATTTTTTGCCTGGTATGCTGGGTAGGAGGATGCTCTAGCTCAACTCAGGAGCATGAAGAAACGGCTGAAGGAAGCAGAAGAAGAACAGTATAGGGTATTTATTGAAAGTTGTTTCTTATTAGTGGTATGATCACTTTGCTAATCTTGAAATGTACAGGCAGAAGAAGACTCAGCCTCCTTGAGGGCACAGCTAAATACCCTGCAGCAGCAAGTAATGGGCCACTCTTACAGTGGATATACAATGGGAACATCAAGTGAGGAATCTGTTGCTATGGAAAAGGAGATACAAGATTTACAGGCACAGCTAAAGGTAAGGATTATTCAAAAAATCTGCCTGTTTTATCTTGTTTCACGCTTTATCTAATCATTACATCTAAACTAACAACACAGCAAGAGTCACTGCTAAGGCAACAGGACCAACAAAAATTAGCTGAAGAGTCCCAGCTGAGGCAACAAGAGCAAGAAAAATTAGCCAAAGAGCAAACCCGTATTGCTTCTCTGGAGGCTGAAAAGCAACAGTTGGAAGACCAAATTACTATGTTGACAAAGAAAGCTACAGGTATTGAGGATACATACTTATGTCATTCTATCTTTTATAATGTGAAGACGAACCGAAAAACAACACTTCATGCTAGTAAACATGTAACTTCATTCTACTTACTAGCATGTGTTCTCTTCCATATTTATCATTCTGCAGTGTCTTTGATTACTTCACTGCCATGTAGTAGCATTACTGCCACATGGGTAGTTCTCTTGTGACATCCAAAATTAAGCATGCTTGCTGACAACACTCTAGATATAATATCTGCTGAGAACTGCAACGACTTTGTCTTCAATGGTGCAAATCCAGTATCTCAGTGGTGCTGCAAATTCACAAATGAATGCATCCTTCGGTGTGCTGCTGGAGCAAAAGTCCTCCAGGAGTTACTTGCCAGGGCATTCCATTAGGCTATTGCTCTTGGCTTATGGTTATCTTGGGTGTATCTTTTGGGGGTTTCTCTAATCCCTTTCCCACTCTTCTTTCTTAATCAAATGATATATGCAATTTTCTTGCATGTTTGAGAAAAGAAAAAAAATACTTGTATGGATTGGAGCCTTGAATTAAATCTTTTCTTTCCGTGCAGAGGACGCTTCAGAGTTTGCTGCACGCAAGGCATTTTCAATGGTAATGTATCTAACATACTTTAAGATTGTTAATTTGTTGTTTTTTTTATTTTTTTGCACGTATGCTGCATAACCCCTTGTTCTGGTATAGACAGCCAATATAATTTACCATTTCAACTGGCAACCTTCCCTGATGGATTTGTCAAAACCTAAGAGAGTATTTAAGAGGGTGATTGAAATGGTTACTTGCATCTGTAGTGTTGTCTGTTCATGGTGTTTTTCTAGCTTCACAAAGTTATTCACGCAAACTGTACCTAGCTACTGACCCAGTTTTCATTATGACAGCAAGATAGGGAAAAACTTGAAAACCAGTTGCATGACATGGCTTTGATGATTGAGAGGCTAGAGGGGAGTCGTCAAAAACTGCTAATGGAGGTGCCTAATGCTGCTTTACTTTTTTTTTTTTTGAATTATACGAGTCTTAAATGTTATTATTTCTTACCGTGTTAGACAGATTGATTCTCAATCGTCAGAAATAGAGAAACTGTTTGAGGAGAACTCAGCCTTATCTACTTCTTATCAAGAAGCCCTGGCTATTACAGTACAATGGGAAAATCAGGTGTGCCATTGGCCTTCTTGGTCACTTCGTGCATCTATGTTACGCAATCCTTTGTATAAGAAATCAGCCTCTTGAGTCTTGACTTGACAGAAAATTTCAGGTTGGAGATTGTCTGAAGCAAAATGAAGAGCTCCGTTCTCACTTGGAGAAACTAAGGCTTGAACAAGCTAGCCTGTTGAAAGTAAGCAGTACCGCTACCCAATCAGATGGGCAAATTGAAAACAGTATGTCAAACCCACCAGAAATGGTCACTGAGAATATTTCTCTAAAGGTTAATCACTGGAGCTTTTTTGTTTGTTTAGATTATCGATTGTAACTAAAATCATGCCAATAGTTTATTGTAATTTGTAACGTACATACTTTCTTCATATAGGATCAGCTTATAAAAGAACAGAGCAGATCTGAGGGGTTGTCGGCAGAGATAATGAAACTTTCAGCTGAGCTTAGGAAAGCTGTCCAAGCACAGAATAACCTTGCACGCTTGTAAGTATATATATCTATATATACTGCTACCGCTGCTTATCTGCCCTAAGCCACTTTGTTTCTGCTAGGTGAAATTAAACCATTGCCATCTCGTGCAGATACAGACCTGTATTAAGAGACATCGAGAGCAACCTGATGAAAATGAAACAAGAAACTTATGCGACGATCCAGTGATACATGTTGTGAAGCTCAATCCTCTATACTGTGGCACGAGCATAAGCTCGACCTTACTGATTTGGGTTGTGAATGTATTGATCTCATGCCAAATTTTCAAGATGCTGGTGCAAAGCAGTTATTTAGGTGGCTACGATTCACAGTCTAGATCGTTGTGCTTTATCATGCACTTGTATGTATACCCGATTCCCAGTTCCCACACTGGTCCATCAAGATCTTTCGACAAATTATTATTCCCTGCTCTCAATCCACAAATTGGGCCCGACAACTTTTCTGTCTTGTTTGATTTGATCCTGCCATTTGGCGAGTCCGCAAGTTCGAGTTTGAGCGTTCGACGAGTACACACGTTTGACGAATCCGCATATATGAGCTGTTTGTTTGGATGGAGGCATGACAACAGCTTGTGCAGATTCATACTGGCAGCACGCTGAGGCAAATGTATTAGAAGCCTCGGCAGCCCCGTGTGAGGTTGATTTTTCTTTGTAATTACTTTAGTTTAGCCTTTTAATCACCATTAAATTATTTGATTTCCATTCAATCTCCTTTATTAAGCCGGCTGAGAGCTCATCCTGGCTCCGCCCCTTTTGTTGCCGCGTAACTGGTCTCATTTGGTGTCACATATTTAAGATAATTTAATAAACTATACTTCCTCTCTACTCATAAAACTGGACGTTTAGGGCGGAGACACATCTTTAAAAACACAATTTTAACCTCTTGTTATTCTAAAAATATTTATAAAAAAAATAAGATATGTATACTTTTATAAAAGTATTTTTCAAGACAAATTATTCATATAGTTTTCACATTTTTGCAAACTCAACAACTTAAAAGTTATTGATAATTTATATTTCTAAATTTTCAATGTTTGACTCAAACCTTTTAAGTTTTATGAGTACGGAGGGATTACGCACATTAGTTGGCCTTTTAAGTTGTCTAATAGTAACTTGCAATTCTTAATTTATGAATAGAGTACAAAATAAGATTATGAGCTTATATTTGTACGCTTGTTTCACCTAAACAAATACCTTATTCTCATTTCCCTCTTTCCTCCACGTCATAAAAATCCTACATTGCTTGAGACGGCTGATGATCTCGTACTGTTGAATTTTCGCTATTAGACGGTTGTTACACAACGGCTGATGTTCTCGTACTACTGAATTTTCGCTTAATAGACGGTTGTTACACAACGGCTGATGTTCTCATATAGTCCTGAATTTTAGCTTATTAGGCATTTGTTACACGAAATAACGACCTAATTCTCTTTCCTCGACTTTATATCTTTCCTCCACATCATAAAAAAACTACATGCCGTCACGTGAAACAAGGTATGAGACAACTGACTGTAGCACCATCACAACATTACCACTAAACGGTGCAAGGAAGCTATTACCACTAGATGGCTGATGATCTCAATACTCCTGAATTTTCGCCTATTAGACGGCTGTTACACTACACAACGGTTGATGTTCTTGTACTCCTGAATTTTCGCTTAATAGACGGTTGATACGGTTGTTACACAAAAACGAGGATGTTCTCATACTCCTGAATTTTCGCTTATTAGACGTCATATCTTTCCTCCGCATCATAAAACAGTCACGTGAGACAAGGTATGAGACGAGACAGCTGACTGTAGCACCATCACAACGTTACCACTAAACGGTGCAAGGAAGCTATTACCATTTTTTGCCTTAATGCACAAGAGGTGCGCAAGATGCATGTAGCACCATAACAAGTTTGCCTTGGCTTGCAAAGTCAAACGATTGCCTTACAGCGCGAATTTGGCAACCATGTAGCACCATAGCAAATGCAGGTGAATCGCAACAAGAATGAGTAAATGTGAATCCCCATAAATCAAGAGATACGAAATACTATTTGGCAGCTAATCTTGCCAACAGATCAAAATTCACGTCAAACAATTGTCTGACCGACAAACCAAGTAGTCAGCTACAGAAACGCCTTTTCACAGGTTGTCAGCAAGCATCAGCACCTCCCTGAATGTTGTTCACCTCTTCATCCTAATTGATGTTTGACACCTATCGAAACTAGCACAACAATCCATATCCAAGAAACTGATAATACTGCCTCAGCCCAATCCTTACCTCCGCACAAGTGACAAGACTGCTTTTAAATAGTGAAACTTGCAAACAGAAACTCCTTTGATGTTCAGAATTTTTCCTGGCTGGAGAAGGAAATCGCCTCAAGTCAATTTGGCAACTTCATCCTTCCATAATCAATATATCTACAGCTACATAATTGTTCTGACACGCGGTAACAGGAAAGAGGAAAAATTCAGGCACTTGCCATGAAGAGTAACTTCCAGACGAACAGTTAGGTATGATATTATTTGCTTTCCCTGGTAGTAGCCCAATGCTGCCCCTCAAGCTTGGCGCCAGCATGCTGTTGTCACTATGCATCCACAGGAGCCTACACAACATAGTTTCATGAGCTAAAATGAAGTCACAAATCATTTCTTAGGTCATGTAGGATACACAATTGACCTCAAATCTAAGTACACAAATCAAGGGTGACCATGACCCTTTAGTCCTAAGAGCCCTACCCCTGGAAAGAATCAACTGTAATCCAGAAACAGAACATTTATGAGACTGGGAACCTCCACTAACAAAAAAAAAAAAAAAAATGATCATTAATAGTGACTAGGCAATGCAAAAAATTGGTTACACTTTTCCAGATGATTAACATTTTCAATGGAGAAATTAACAGATTTCCCAGTTCCAGATGGCATACTGCTAGACTTTCCTCAGGTGGCACTTTCAGTAAAATTATGAAAAATGTTATGTATTACTAGTTCTTTTGTGCCTCAGTGAACCCAACTTTTCAGGTAAATAGCAATGCTAATTGTGCATATATACTTGTCATTCCTTGCTGATTAAATCCACTTGTAGCTACAACATTGCACTAGAGCAAGTAAATCAGACATCTATGATATTACAAATCACAAATTTGACAAACAATACAATAAGAGAGAATTCCATGTGGCATAAAAAAAAAAAAAAAGTAGCTTTCCTCTGGTAGCATAATTCAAAGACCACAAAAGAAGTGTATTTTCCTATGGTAGCATAATTCAAAGACCAATTTGCCTACATGCTGTAGGTTGCTAGTAGATTTCGTTTCCCCAGGCGGCCACCCCAGCTAACGCGGGTGCCCGTCGGCTATCTCTTCTACATCCATGCTGCGGGATGCAGTCACCCGCTGCTGCGGCGGATGAATCCCCCATGCCCATTGCCTCCGGCTCCACAGGGCACATCTCCCCCACCAATCCTGGTCAGCTACTCATCGCCCCTGCTGCTCGCCTCCGCCAGCCACAGCCAGGATGAAGCTTTCACGGGCTGGCAAAAGAGAGGTCAAGATGAAGAGAGGGGAGGGGAGCTGCTCACGCCCCGTCCCTAGAGACGACTGCCTCCGCCAAACAATGGTGCACCCACAGGGCCACAGGTCTCTGCCGAGCAAAAGTGGCACTGGCATCTGCTTGATTTCTGATCATCAGTGCTATCAACAAGCACTACAGCCACTATTGTTAGGATGGTTTTGGATGTTGTTAGATTAGCTGCAGACTGTGATTTCTCATAAGATCTTGTTCGTTGTTTTGGTATAAAGGAGTTGTGATCAATAAATTATGCTGGTCTTTGGGAGTTAGGGTGAAAGATCAAAGAGAATTATGCTTCTCCTGCTAATGTAGTTCCAAGAAGAAGCTTTTCTTGAATTGTGAGCTTCTGGTAATGTAGAAGTGCTAATTTCTAGTAGTCTTGATTTGTAGTTGTTGTTTTCAAGCATGTTGGTCTGTACTACAAAGAAAATCAGCATCAGTGCTTTGACGATGAAAGGCATTGAAGGGAAATGAAATCTAGCAGGAAGCTGCAGCACACAGGGGCAAATTGGTCTTTTCCAGTCACAGTCAATTGTGGTACACTTTTTCTGTGGTAGAGATGCGAGGAATTTTTTATGGCACGTAGGGAATTCTCTGATAAATATATGTACCACAATCCACAAAAGCATAAGCAATGTGATTCAACAATTGAGTGGAGCACGTAAATCAGCAGAACAAAATACTGAAACATTATTAACTGACCTCAGAGCTGCTGGAAGCAAAATGGCTTTTTATCACATTTTGTTTGACCCCATAAATTTGTTTTTTCTCTCAGCAGGTTTCAGAATTTGGAACGAACACATCAAAGTTTCATCAACACTCATCATCGCACCAGCATTATCAAATTCACCACAATAATTGGGGGCCGAAAATATAGTGACAAGCTGTCTGTCAGCAAAGAATTCATACCCGTCCTCGACAACCTGACATCACATAACATGCAATATAAACACCTTCAATTTCAAGTTAGCTGATAAATAAAAAGATCAGAACAAAAGCTGCACTAAACACTAAGGTGGTACCTGGTGAGCACGACAAATAAGATCAAGGTCATGCTTTTGCAAGAATTCTGAAACCTTGTCAGCACCAAAGGTATATGAGACCCCTCTGTCATTCATGCCCCCCCCTTGAACATCTTTTCCTGGATCTGACCAAAAAGCAAGTCACACAGTAGACCTTGATCTGGCACATCGGTTGGACGTTGCAAGTTCTTTATCTCATCCAAGTGTGCTAGATCAGGAGAGAGTCCACCCGTGCATACATAATATTTTATCATCGATAAGAGCAGCCACAGGTAGAGTGTTAAAACATTCTGTGAAGACCTTCCATAGCCGCACATTAAATCGACGCTTGCATTCGTCATAAAAATCCATATATTCTGTTTATTGAGGCACATTCATGATTGCCCCTCAGAAGAAAAAAAAAGTTCTCAGGATACTTGATTTTGTAAGCAAGAAGAAGGCATATAGTCTCCAAACTTTGTTTGCCTCGATCAACATAATCACCTAAGAATAGATAATTGGCTTCAGGAGGAAAGCCACCATATTCAAAAGCCTTAGAAGATCACTGTATTGACCATGGATATCACCTGAATACCAAATGACAGGAGAGATAACATTTAGATACTAATATTCAGCTATCCAGTGAATACAAAGGATTTACATTTAGATACTAATATGCAGCTATCCAGTGAATACAAAGTTAACACAATCATAGCCCAAAGCTTGCATCAGTAATAAAAATAGAAACATATAACAGATTTATGAGGCAAGGAACAACAATATGAATATCGGTGGAGACAAAGGACACAAAATCATAGTCCAAAGCTTGCATCAGTAAAAATAGAAGCATACAACAGATTTTATGAAGTGAGGAACCAACATGAAAATAATAGAGGGAAAACAATTCAGTAGATCAGGAAAACAGTGGTAGTTCAGAAGTTGGAATGGCAAATGGAACAAGTGGGCAAGAGCTACATTGCTGCTTCAAAGACACACAGATTATGTGCCTATAACCACACAAACAGGAGACACAAAACAGTTTCTCACTACTCAGATATTCAACATCACCCTAGTGTAGATACTTTATAATAAAAGCTAATTACATATGGATCATACTCAGTATGTGAAGTATATGTAAACAGATAAGTCTAGCTTTGTATGTGCCATTAAAAGGGCATACCCAGCACATGAACTCTTGTGCCTTGGGAAGAGAATTTCTATATAGCCTTACTCGTACCATAGAAACAGAACATAAGTATCTCACAAGCATGGTAATGACATATACATCCATCCATATTCAAATTAAAACCCAGGAGAATAAATCAATACTACAAGCTCTCACAAGTCCCACGACTAATAGCCACGACTAATATACCAGCAAAAACAGAATCGCTGAATCCAGAATAGCCAAGACTAATAGTACACGCCCACGACTACTCCACTGCTTAATATAGAAGCGATCGGCAGAGTCCCACGAGACGTAAGGTGGCGGCGCGACCAGACCAGATCTACTGCCACGGCCGGCTGGGGACGAGAAAGAGGGAGGCAAGTTACGCACCGCAGATCTTGATGGGCGCCTCGAGCTCGAGGAGGTTGGGCTGGCCGAGGAAGATTTCGCGGGAGACGGTGCAGAGCTGGCGGATCTCCGACTCGGAGAGCTGCACCTGCTTCCCGGGGCGTGCAGTCCGCACCTCGAGCAGGCGGCGGATGATGTCGTCGAGGAGCGCGGCGTCCATGCTCCCACCGCCCTGCCCTCCGCCGCTGGCGCCGCCGCCATCTCCTCCCCCTGGCTGTGCTGGGCTGGAGAGAGATAGATCGGTGGAGCTAGGGTTTCGGGCGGCGCGTCGGGAAGGGCGAAGGGGGCGGAGGGACGGAGGAGAGAGATTGGGCAAAGCGGACCAGATAATATAAACTCTCGCGTCTCGTCTCGCCTGGGTTGTTTCGGTTTTCCGGTCAGTGAACTTCTTTTTGCCCCGTTTTGTATCGACGTGTGGCCAGGTGCCAAGGTGGTGTGCGCCGTACAGTATACGCGTTCGTTTCGTGGTGACCTGCCCTGGTGGGTCTGCAACTGTGATGTGATGTGGCGGACACATACGGCGTCAACTAAACTAAAGTTTTGATCAAATTTATACTATTATAATTACTGTTAATAGTCATATCTCAAACAAAAAAATATTATAAAAATATATTCCATCATTAACCTATTGATACTTTATTATGTATTATAAGTGTTACTCCCTCCGTCCTAATTGAGTTTGTCACCCCCGGATTCCGCGCCATCTTATTCGACGCTTCGCCTTATTCAAATTTTTGCACAAATATAATTTATTTTGTTACGACTTATTTTATCAATGAAGATACTTGAATATTGATTAATTTATTTTATGATTTGCATAAATATTTTGAATAAGACGGATGGTCAAACGTGAAGTTCAAAAGTCAAAAAACGACGAACCCATGGGACGGAGGAGTAGTAACTTGTTTTTGGACGGGTAGAGTATCTCCCAGTACTTCTCTTATTTATTTTTTTCAATTTCTCCCTTACTTAAAGTGACCTATATCCTGTCGGATATATTCTCTTTACATTTTTAAGGAAGGTGGACTTACATTAAAAACCTTAGCATAAAACATCACCAAATGACGCATGAAAAAATAAAGAATAAAAAAATACATAGTATTCTATCCAGATTTTTTCTTTCGTGTTCTTCCCCGAAATGGCTTATGTCAAAGTGTCAACCGTGGAGACTAAGTGTTATTATACTGAGTGAGTGTTCTCATGAACTGTTTGGTGTTTCGCGGACATTCCAGGTACTTGTGTTGAGGAGGCTAAGGGTCCGTTTGGTTTGGAACCACAACACGACACACCTAACCTTCGGCTGCCAACCCATGGAGGCTGTTGTTTGGTTTTCATCTTAGTTGTGGCCGCCGCAAACTTTTTTTCTCTGTCGTTTAGTAGCAGCCGCTTCTTGCATGCAATGAGTGTGGCGAAGTGCGGCGGAGATTTCGGTCGCACAGTTGTGGCGGGGCAATGCATAGCATGGCTAATTATAGCTCCCAACTAAACAAGCTCTAAGTGTTTATCATGAATAAGTGTTCTAGTGAACAGCCTGGTGTTCTTCGGGATATTGCATGAAAACCTAGTTTCTTTTGAGATTCTTTAGAATGAAAATGAACGACTAAATTAGTCAGTTGTGATCTAAGTGTTTGGGCTTGCGATTCACTCACCAAAAGGGTTGGGGAAGGTGCTGTTGAGCTTCCCTTGGTCCATTTTTCCAAGCCTAAATTAAATTGCAAATGACGCCTATAATGATGAAGATGACAATGTCACGATTGGGGTGTGACACCCGGGTGTACCGCACATGCTCGGCTACATCAATATTGACACAAAAGCGCTATGGTTTTGTTTGAACGTTTCAGCCACAACATTTGCAATATATCAATCTAATAACTATCAACCGTAATAACTATGGGGATGTTAGCTCGTCAGCTTATAACTTCATCTTCTTCTCTAGTCTAACCGTCTGTGTTGCTCACACTAATATAATGAAGTGTATACTCATCGTGTGCAGGTTTACTTGTTTATTCTTGATTGCATGTAACGTAAGTAAGGGCTAAGCAGCAAGAAAATACCGTGAGCAGAATTACAACCTGATGAGTAGTAGCGGGCGAGCGCAAGAGGCGGTCGGTCGGTCGAGCATCGTGGTGATGTTGGGCCAAAGCCCAACAAGCCGAGGAGTCCAGAGTTAATTTGCTTGCTCACGGTTGGATGTGAATTGAATGGTTGAAATGCCGATTGTAGAGACAAGTCATTTTGCCGATTTGAGAGAATCTCATTCCCAATGGGCATATCGACACAAAACATGTCTAGGGTTGGAGGGGCGCCTCATTAGACAGGCATGCCACTGGAGGGAGGCGGGCTGCCCATCATGCCGCCAAAGGGAGAGGACCGCCCGCGGCGTCAAACTTTGCGTGCTTCCTAGGTTTTTAACTCCAAATTAACATAAGATAATTATAATAATATCTAAACTTTGCTAGGTAAATCTATAAACTTGTATAACAACATGGTTTTTGTGTATAATCTTTGCATAAAAAAATTCAAAGGATGTAAACTAATGGTCCTATACATTGTTAACAAATTGCATCTCTCACATAGTTATGTAACTAGATGAGAGGTATATCCCTTTGTGAACATTGTATAGTTCAAGTTTGTTAATATGAGTTGAAACTTTTATGACAAGGTAATACAACCAAATTATGATCTCATGCCAAATTTTATGATTTTTAGAGACCATTACGATATTATTATTTTTTTTAAGTGGGAGTCTCCAAAATACTTATTATTATTTAATTGGGTGCTAACCTCCAAGAAAATTAAGTAACCATCAAGGAAATTATAATTTACTTGGCGGTTTGGAAGAACACCCAAGAAAATTGACCATTTTTTTGGCGGTCACGACAACAGTCAAGGAAAGAGCCATTTCTTTGGTCGCTTTCAAAGTGCACTCAAGGAAATAAGTAATTTCCTTGGCAAAGTAGTTGTAATCCGCTAAGGAAATGTAATACCTTGGCGGTTTACCACAACCGCCAAGAAATATATATTTTCTTGTGTGCAGGAAATGTTTGGCCGCCAAGGCTATTCCAGATTCTGGTAGTGATAGAAGTAGGTAAAGACAAATCATTCCCTTAATAAACAGTGGGGGTTGAGCTGACACTCCCAATAAATACCGCATACGCCAAAGGAATGCAAGTTTTGCCTTCTCTTGGGCCAATGGACCGATCCTGAACTCATGAAAACAAACTTTGGATTCCAAAGCAAAAAGTAAATAATATGAAGTGGCACGGTACTGGCCAATGGGTTCCCTTTCACAAAATGAGATGGGCGAACATTTCCAACAAAAATCTTGCTAGCATCTAAGTTGCTAAACTGATATACAAGAAACACATTCATGGTCAATATCTGATAAACATATATCAAGGTTATTCACAGTTCTCTTTGCCATCATTAATCAACCTTGCTATAACATTGGTGAAATTGGAGACCATATCTCACAGATATGAAGATCATCAGGCTAAAGACAACAAGCTTCATGTACCATTACAATGTTTAAGTTGTGAAGATACACAAATGATGGTGAGGTGAAAAGAAATTCTTTTCTGAAGACCTATGGCATCTTTCACGATGCACTACATAAAAGATCTGTAACCATATAACACAAACTGCAAAACTTAGCACGTCCCTAAACCCTAACATATGCTACATGCTCATATTTCTCCCCACTCTAATCAGCCTCAAATGTTATTCTGACACCATATATCAAAATTGGCGGAGCATGGCAAAACTGCAGAGATCTAATCATCAGATTCCAGCTCTGTGAGGATGGCCTTAAGCATCTCGTATGTCATAAATACGATGCCGACACCAGGAACCACTTTGCAGTACTCGGGCAAGATTCCTCTATACATGCCTCTAAAACCCTCCGTGCGGACAATATGTCCGGGTTCCAAAAAGTCCTGTCTGGTAGACACGAGCCCTCCCCGGCTGCTCCTTCCAATTGCATGCGACGCCTCACAAGATCCAATGGGAATGTAACTGGAAAAAACATCACCAAATAATCATTGGGTGGTTAACTAAATTTAACAACCATTTAGCAGGCCATTAATTATCTCCTTTCAAAAAAGAAGTGCATTACATGCCAAAAAAAATCTGACATTAAAAGGCAGCATTCATGAAATTCAATGCAAGGGAGGAAAGATACAAAGTAACCCAATTAAAACTAGAGAGATGGTGATGGTCCACATCATTCGACCAACCAAACACCCCATTACTAAACAACTTCTTACAAAATAATGAGGAATTTTCTAGTCAAACAAAGTGTTCATACTTTTCTATTGAACAGTAACAACAATCCATGTTATTAGTCACTTACAAGTTGACGATGCAATTCCTGAAAGACTTCCACAAGCCAGACTGATCAGGACAGGGGAATCACATGGCCTGATTTGGAAGATCAAATGTCAATACAAGTAAAACTATTACAAAGCACAAGGATAAGACTTTGATACCATAATGTAACTTGAAACTCATAATTACCTCTCTATTTGCCAATGGGAACGTAAAGTTTCATACACAGAGAAGCTTACTGCAATGCTGGGGCCCACTCCTGATTTATAGAGTCATCAAACAATGTAAGTACATAACAGAATGAATGATGCAAACCAGCTGAGAAAAACAAGGAAATGCTCGTACCAGTAAAGTGGCACCAAGACCCTTGTACAATCCCCTGACACCCTCATCTCTACAGATCGCATAAAGAGCATGAGATATGCCCCTGTAGTAGGCAGTATTTGTCTGCAATCATTCAATAAAGAAAAAGATCAGTCATCAGTGCTGCAAAGCCTAGCTTATCAATGTGAAAAGTTTAGTCTATAGTTCAAATGCTTAAAGCATGCTCAATAAAGAACTTCTCCAATGTCTTATAGGTGATGAAGCAATGCAAAAGGTGGTTCAAAGGGGATGCAGGTTGGTATCGGGCAAATATGTTGTTCAGTCTAGTTGTAAACCAACTTGTGTCCATGTTCTACATTTTTTCTATCAAATTTGCCACCTCCTGAACAACCCAAATTTTGGCCACCAAATTCATAGACTAGGATTTAGCCAACCCAAAATGAACTAAAGGTATCAAAGTAGAAGACTACCAATCCAAATTTTGGCACCAACAAATGAGGGCCAAAATTATTCAAAGTAACCAGATTCTGGTTTGGCTAACTTGGGCACATATGGGCACCAAACCACACCCGAATGGAACTGCAAGCACCAATTTTCCCACATCAAACAGTGATAGTATTATTCCAAATTATAAGACGTTTTGGCATTTTCTAGATACATAGCTTTGCTATGTACTTAGATATACACTATGTCTAGATGCATAGTAAGGGTAATGTATCTAGAAAAGCCAAAACATCTTATAATTTGGAATGGAAGGAGCACATGACTAAAATCAAACACTGAAAATATAATTTTGGTAGGCAAAACTGACAGGAAAAAAGCATAGGCTGTAACTTCACTCCAGTCAAAACAGTGACTATAATCTTCTACAAGGAAATTAACTCATGTAGCAACATTTCAAGTGAATGGCAATCTTAACAATCCAATTTATTTTACACCTGAACATTTTATCCAGCACTGGTAACAGTATGTTACCTGAGCAGCAAGACGGTCCGCACCAAGTCCAGCGGATACGCCATAGAAGCTGCAGTGATTCCTGATAAACCACCACCTAGCAATCTAACACCAACGCCTGCACCAAATCCACCATTCTTCTCAAGACCCGTAGCATCTGAAGCAACTGCACATCCGAAATTATAAAAACTAAATTACTCCCATACCATCAGTGGGAGAGATGACCATTCAGACTTTTACCCAAAAAGCCCTGCACTTACACTCTTGTATCTCTCATAGGCATAGAAACTAATTGAAGAGTAAGGCAATCGGTGGGCAATGGTAACAAGGTTCCCTTCCAGAAAGCCCGAAAACCTTCTTCATAGACAATGCGGGATGCTTCACGCCATATGCTAGTATTGGCGCATTGTAGCCACATCTGAGTGCATTCCTTGCACCTGCACACACAATTCATAAATTTCACTGAAGCCACACAATCATATTGCAATAGAGTAGAACAATAAGACTAAGCCACGCTATAAAGGATTTCTCTAGCAAAATCAGCAAAGAACTATGTGACCATCATTCCTTTGAACAGCTAAATAAGTTGCCTGTCGCCAAATCAAAATGCAATAACGCATTATGGTTACTACTTTGTCCACGAATCCTAGTAGTATTGCAGCCAATTCATTCAAAAAAAAAGATGCGACGTACTCTGTTGCTTAGTTATAAAGACCCGAGGAAATACTAGCCGACTCTGCCATAGTGCTATTTACACACGAGGTCGCACTCTGAGCATTTGAGCAGCCTGGCGAGCAGAACTGCAGAAGCAAGACCGCCCTCCATTAGATTCCAGACGCACCTGGAAGAGGATGGTAAGGCGTGCGAGCGGGGCGGTGCAGGTCTTGCTGACTGCCCCGGCGACGCCGCCGGCGAGGAGGTGGGGCACAGTCCCGAGCTGCGGCTGGTGGTGCTGCAGCTGCGCCTGCTGCTGCTGCGTCGTGTACCTCCGCGCGGCGGCTGCGGCGGCGCCGCTGCCGTCCATCGTGGCGGCGGTTATCCCCACCCCCGCCTCCGTCTGCATCCGCCTCCCCCTTCTTCGTGCCGCCACTCCAACTGCCTCTAGGACCTGGGCCCTAGAGCCTAGCGGGAAGCGAACAGGCGCAGATCAGCGAGCGGGCCGAATGCGTGAGGAGGACGCGGGCATTAAACCCCAGCAGAGTTGGGAGCAGATTCGAGTGCAGAGCTGGGCACGCAGGGCTTAGGGTTTGGGGATTTTTTCTATTTCCTCATCCGCCGGAGGTCGGCCGCCGCGAATAAAGACATGGCCAAAATGAGAAAAAGAGAAACTGGCTTTGGACTAGAGCATCTCGTCCCATTTCTTTTCGGAAAAATCTTAATGCAACTGTACTCCTACTATTAAAGTTATATTAATTTAAAAAAACAAATTGATACAAACAGCTTAAAAACACTCCAGACCTCTGCATAACCAAATACATAGCCTTATAAAAGGATTTCAAAATTCAGAAACTAATAACATCAAGAGTATATTTAGTTTGGGCACGAGACATCCCACTTTCATACACGTGTTTGGTTATAGAGGCGATGTCATTGTCAAAGAGAATATTCTTTTTTAGATGCGGGACAAACGAGTTAAGGTTCGGGGAGGGGGAAAAAAGGAGGAAATGGGACTAGCGGGGGCACGTCGGCTGGAAGGCACCGACGTCGAAAGCGGGCGCTCGGCCACCGGCCCATCGGGAGCAGAACGCAGAAAAAAAAAATCGCCCACTGCATATATTCCTAGTTTCTTTTGCAATTCTGCTCCGACGGACTTCTTTCTTGTTCAATCACGCAAAAGTTTCGTGTGTTTTATATTACTAGAATACGCCTCGCAAGGCTTAAACGGTAACATTATATTATGATATAATTACTTTTAAAAATCCATAATTAACATTATATTATGGTATAATTACTTTTAAAATCCACAATTCACATTAGAGTATTATATCGTAGGAAATAATTACCTTTTAAAACCACAATTCACATTAGATCTAAACATTGTTCGGCTTCCTTTGAAGAAAAAAGGAAAACCTTAAGGTTTGTAATACCTATCTTATCTTAATATAAAGAAGTCCGTAACTTGGAGTAGTACAACTCGTTGCCGCCGCCGCCGCTGTTAATGACCTTCAACATCCAAATCGCTGGGCCTGCTCGGAAGCCCCCGACGATATGACGACGACCAACAACGATTGGTGTTGGCCGAAGTACACGCCGAGCTGCGCACCGTAGTACGGAATTCATCTTGAGTTTGGTGAATAGGTTGCTTCGGTTATGATATTTTCTGTTTGGCGTTGTGTGCTAGTAGCACATATATATATAGGACAAAAGAAGCTGGATTGAGTAATCTCCAATCCGGTTTGGATTCGAGAGGTTTGAGAATAGAATTCGACGTTAGATAAGAGTTCCAATCCTATTTGGTAGGTATAGATATAGATAGGTGTCGTAGTTGGGAGGTTAAATATACAAATCTTAGTTGGATGAAACCGTAACCTAATCAATCTCTTTAGCTAAGTCCGGTATAAATACGGAAGGGAGGAAATGAGAGGTGAAAGAAAACGATGGTGAAAAAAAGTGGGCGTAAATTTTCTCTTTAATAGTAGGTATAGATTAAGAAAATGCCCGCGGCGCGTTGCAACGGATTTAAAACTATAATCGGATGTCTCACAAAAATTTTCCAATCCAACTCAAACCATAGCCGGAGGCAGCGCCCCGCGGCCCCGAGGCGGCGGGGTCACAAGGCATCTAGGCGTGACATGCGGTGCAAAGTGTCCGGCAGTCCGCCGCATCACGTAAGACTTGGTTGGCAGCTGCCGGCACACCTAGCTGCGCCGAGGCGGGGAGGCGACATGCAGGTGCCCTTTGTCGGTGAGTGTAGAGTTGGCGGGCACCCGAGACCGCCGACGATCTCGCCTTTTCGCCGTCTTTTCGCCTGACCGCGGCCCCTCCTTCGCCACTGTGTCGCCGTCGGTGGTCCCTCAGAGCACGCCATCCTCTCCTCTCTACTTCTACCTGGCGGCTCGAGGCGACCTACACACGAGCCTCGGCCATTGGAGGAGATGGTGCGGCTCTGCCCCAGGAAGCCTAGAGGTGTGCCCCGCTTGATTGTCGATTTGACGTACCCTTCCGTTTCAAATTATAGTTCACTTTTGACTTTTTATGATATATTGATTTTGCTACACCTTATTATACCCCATGTCTATATACATAGTAAAAAAAAAAATCTAGAAAAACCAATGTGAATTACAATTTGGAACAGAGAGAGTAATAATTAAATTTCTAAGCAATAATTATCTGTGGCCATACAAGATGTACATCCCGTTACAACACACGGGCAATTTTGTTGAACTAATTAATTCACTACTCACTAAACAGACAATTATATATTTTAATAATAGGTGGCAAATTATTTGTTTAAGTTGTAGCCATCATTTTCAAAGAGAGGCCTACAAAAGTACTAAACAAGACATGCTACGCATGGGTTTATTTGTTAGTAATTAAATAAATTACCACATTTTTCATTTAATAAATATAGCTGGTGTCGGTTTACAAAAGTGGGGTAGTGATTGAAAACGATAATACCTTTTTTTTATTTTAGTTTTTGCTGTTTTAACACAATTATTGTACCGTTTCCTTTTCCTCTCTTCCTTGTTTTCACCTACGCATCTCTTCCTTATCATCTTCATCGCAGACCGCAGTAGTTTCGAACTCCCTTCCGCAGCCCGCAGCAGACACGAGTCATGACTTTCTCCACCGATCGATGGCCGGCCAAGCCACCGCCCCCCTCCCAGTCCCAAGCCGCTCCAGCATCCAGCGCCGCCGGCCATGCTCCTCTACTCATGCTCACAGGGCACTGTCGGCCACAGGAGTCAGCGACGCCGGTGTTGGCGGCCTCAGGGGCGAGCGCATCGGCCGGTGGGGACGCCGTTCAGTGCTCTTCTTCTCGCTCGACGGTGTTGCCCTGCTTCAGTGCCTTCCTGCAAAGCTGCACCTACGCGCCAGCCTTATCAAGGTCTCCCTCGCTCTCGTTGTCAACGTCTTCCCGCCCCATGTCTCCATGGTGTCGTCGCCCTGCCTCGCCCACGCCATCCTCTCCTAATGCCAAAGGTTGCCCGAATTGATCATGCCGACCAGCTTCGATGCAGACCGAGTGTTTGCTGTATTAGAATTTGGGGAGGAGATCCAATGATGGTTCCGTGCCGCTGGCCATAGAGCAAAAATTAGCGATTTGATTTTTATATGCCGCTTGTCTTTCTAAAATTAGTTTGGTTTGATTTTGATTTGGATCTTATTTTGATTCAGTCTTGGTTTGGTCACCTTGCTTACCGATTTGTGCTCGAGCGATAGATAGCATCCGTATAGAATCAGGAGGCCTGGAGGCAATTTATGGACCGCAGGCGATTGGGTCTGACAGGCGGACAGAAAACAAGGACCAGGGAAACCGGATTAGAGAGGGCAGGCGAAAGGAAAAAGAGGTGGAAAAAAAGTGGCAAAATTTTTCTCTTTATTAAGAGATATAGATAAAAAAAATGTTTTTTGTGGCGTTCTTATATTAAGGGAGTGTTTAGAGGCTAAACTTCTCTCCAAAATTTTCTACGCTCCTATCACATCGAAAACATTAAATATACCAAGAGACGCCCGCAATATGAAATGCAGGTAAAAAACTAATCGTATGCTTTAGATGCATTTCATGGTACGCATTCTTTTCGGTTCCTAGTTATCCCATAAGAGGATAATATTTATCACAAAACAAACGAAATGCGATAAAGTTGTTTTTCGGCCAAGCATCGTCGCGGGTCGTATACCACTGGGCCACGCAAATCGACCCACTAATGTGTGCAACGATGGCTAGCTCAAGAACAATGACACTGTGGTTTATATCTCTGGTTCGGGACTACTGAAAGCACCCTAGTCCAAAGGTGTGTGGCACTATCGAGCTCAAAGTGCTCGTGTCGGGGCGAATACAAGCCGACGAGAGAGGGAGATGAGCTCCCAAGTCTCTCGTGTGATGAGTGGAATCGAGCGATGTGTGTGTGTTTTTGCAGTGTGCAGAGAGAGCTTGCCCCTCCCCTTGGCGAGCCCTCCCCTTTTATAGTCGCAGGGGGTGCTCACGGGCCACCGAGCCGGAGGGCCTTAGAAATAGAAGAGATACAAGTTTGGGGGTGAAGAGGAAGAGTTTCCCTCGCAATGCCTCCGCACGCCGGGCCGTCGGTGGTCTTGGTGTGACCGCCGCCCTACTTCATGCATGTGCGGGGTCGGCCAGAGAGTAGAATAGGGGCGACCCGTATCCCGATCTGCTAAAGACGTGACGGGTGACGCAGCTCGGGCTCGTCGGTCGGTGTAGAAGGAGGGACAATGGTCGTCTCGCCGCCGCCGTATTTCTCGCGTCGTCTGCCGCCGTCGGGCATCTTGCGCCGTGCTGCCCGCGGCGAGGATCGTGGCGCCGCCCGCGCCTAAATGCTCGTACCGGGGGTCGCGGGAAAATGTGTGGCCGAGAGCTCGCGTGAGCCTCCGACTTGTCTGGCCGAGGTCATTCTTGTCGCGTAGTGGTTGTCTCTTGCGCGCCGTCGTCACTTGGCGTGATCCGACGACCCCACGCCGCGATGCAAAGTCGCCCGCCGATCGCGCGGCACCGAAACCGGTCGCAGGGCCGCGGCGTTTGGCCGCAGTCGTGATGTCGAATCTAATCATCGGCCTCGATTCTTCCAATCGTCGCTTTGGATTTGGTGCCCAGAATGTCTCGAGACGGAGAAAGGGAGGCTGGAAGTCGGTCCGGCGGGAGCCTCGTCACATCCCCACGCTCTGGGGAGCTCGTTCAGGCGGAGTTTTCCTCGGGATGAGCTCGAGCTCGCCCCGACCTTGCGTCCCGCGAGAGTTCGCGCGCCGAGGCGGGAACGCCTCCGCTGGTCTCGGCTTTTATCGTGGTGACGTCCCATAGCTAACGAGTACTTCTTTAACGCTTTGTTAGGCTCTGGGTGAGGATGATTGACTTAACCAAAATATCCGAGTCCCAATGTCTCCCGAGCGTGCGGAGGGAAGAACCCAAGGCGTTGCCTCTTCAGCCGGTTGCCGTTGCGGTCGGGGACCGTATTTCCGTGCTTGGGTGCGGCCACCTCGCGGTGTAGCCCCAGGGAGGCTGGGAGGACGTTCGCCCTCGCGGGCTTGTTGTGACGAATGCTTATGCTTTGTTTGGCGCCATTTCGGTTCCCCTTAGGAAGCGTGCTTGGTGAGCTCGGACTCGACTTTACCGCTCAACGGTCAAGTGCTCTTAGAGCTTTAAAGCCGGATTTTGCCGAGTGAGGTCCGAGCTCGTGTTCGAGGCAAGTCGTTGCATGCCGGCCAGCTCGCTGGCCAACCTCATATTCCCAGACCCGCCCCCATAATCACCGAGGTCCCAGATCCTCTACGGCTCGGGCTTCCTCGGCCGGGGAGGACGACCCAGAGAGGCGTTTCACGATCGCCGGGCAACTCAGCGCGACTGATGGAGCCCCCGAAGTCCTCGGGATGCTCTGGGCGCTGGGCCGCCTGCGCTTCTCCTTCGCTGCGCCCTTGCTCGAGAGGTGTCCCTCTGGCACTGCCGAGCTTCTCGAGCGCCTTTCAACCGAGTTCGGTTTTTGTCGTGAGCTCGCTGCTACGATGAGCGCTGCCGATATAGTGACCGCTGGCGGCGAAGCCTCGCTGGACTTTTCGCCCGCAGTAAAAAGAGCCGCTGGAAAAAGTTACCGCTAGGGAAGTTACCGCTGGGGACGGCCGCTATCGTCCCGCGGGCGCTGGCTCTTCCACTTCGCCATGGCGCACTACCACCCGAGGGCGTGGGTCGATCTCGGGTGGAAGTGGTGGCCTCCCGGCCCGCGCCCGACCGATCCGTTTCTGCTCATCCTATAAATAGGGACTGGGACCAGGGTTATCCGGCTTCCCGTTGCTCGCCGCCGCTCCCTTTCTCAAGGCTTCTAGCCCCAGATCTCAATCATCCGCGACCGCCGCGTGAGAGCCGCCCTCTTTCGAGATCCTACCGACCGGGCAGCTGCCGAGAGTGGAAGACATGGGGTTCGTGGTCGCGCCCAAGGTGACCGACGACATGCAACAGAGTGCGTGGACACTGGCGGTCTTCCGACCGCGCCCAGAGTGGGATCAAGCCGCCGCCAAGACGCCACTCCCCCAACCGCCCGATGGTTACGCTGCCGTTTCTTTGTTCCCCCCCACGCCAGGGGTCGGGGTCCTGCCCGACGCTTCGCTGGTTGTTGCCAGACGGGCGCCGTCAAGATCCAAAGACTAACCTCCCAACGGCCTCTCCACATCTCGACCTTCACCACCCCGCCAGGCGTAGGGATGGTTGGGGATCAGCCGACCGGGAGCTCTTCAAGCACTTCTTCTGCCGGTTGTGACGACAGCTCTCCGGGACGGGCCCCGGCGAGGCCGCCCCTATAGGCCGTGATCGCGCTTCAACCCCGCCCGCTGTGGAAAGGAGAAGTACTCTACCATCGCTTTCCCCGCCACAACACCGCCGGAGACGTAATGGTTCTACCTGGCGAACGACGAGCACCTTCTCCCACGGGTATACCGGGCGGGTCTTCTCGACCACGACCTCGCGGAGTGGAGCTCTTAATGCCAACTCAAGCATATCAAGCCGGGCGAGGTCGCCCTGAAGGTCGAGTTCTTAAGCGCCGCCAATTCACGGAGCTCCCCTCCCTCTACGCCGGGCTCGGGCATGGTATCGCCCCCGAGGTGGAGGGTCCTCCTCGCGATCCGGGAGAGATGGTCGAGAGAAGAAGCCTTTTGAGGGCACGGTGACCGCCACGCCTCTCGCCGCCGAATGGCAGGGGGAGAGTACGTTGTTCGCAGGGGACCGAAGCCCTTCAAGATCCCGGCCGACCCCAACGGCATTCCCATGGCGCCGCCTCGGCGCGGGACGCAGAGGGTCAAGCGAGTTTTGTTCTTGCTCGTCCGACGGTAGGGTTGATTTCCAGTATAAGAACTGATCCTCTTGACTTTGGCAGACGGACGGTACTGAGCCCCACCTTTTCGTACGGCGAGGGCCATCCCCTCTTTGTGCGCTCCGCCGGGATGCCGCCTTGCCGCCGCCTGCCGGGCCCAGACGCCCAGATCGCTGCCGCCGGCCGAGGAGTCTTCGTGAGAGCGCCGGCATTACGACGACGCGCAACCGGAGACCTGTGGATCCAAAGATCCGGGCGCCGGATGAGCAGGGACATCGTTGCCTTGGTGGCGCCGCGGGCCCTCGGGCCAGACGCTGCCTGGGGCCGGCCCTCCTTCCCGGGCCATGGTCAAAGAAGAGGCCGCCGGCCGAGCGGCCGCAAATGAGGAGAAAAGGTGAAGCGTATGCCAAGGGGTCATTGCGCACGTCACGTCGCCGAACTCTTTATTTTGCCGAAGGACTTCTGGCTTCTTGTCTTGTCATGAATAGGGCGAAGGTCACCGGGGCTCCGAACCCTTCTTCAAGCGGCTTAGACCCGGGCGGCGGCCAAGTTTCACGGTGTGGATCATCCCCCTCCCATCAGGTGTGCTCCTCCGCCTAAGCCGCCCTCGTGCCCCGGGAGGGAGCAGGGAGGGGCTGGGTCCGATCCGTGGCGCCGGCCGCCGTCCCGAGCCCAGGTCGCTGCCCAGCGATGGCCCCCGCCGGCGCGCCGCGTTCCCCGACCGAGGACTTGGCGCCCCAGCCTCAAGCCCAACCGGCAAGAAGCGCCGCTGCGGGACACAGAGGTGATCGATCTCGCCTCTCCCGAAGGCGGAGGACCACCTAAGACCCACCCAAAGCCCTGATGCCCGCGGGCCACCGGGAGGGATGCGACCCGCATCGACCGCTAGTGGCGCGGATCGCCCCGACGAGGGCGAAGTCCTCACCGGTGCGAGGCGCAGGAGGCGCCCCCCGAAGACACGGCGCGCGCGACGCGGCCGGCTGACGAAGCCGCGCCGTGGAGCCCCGAGGGGCAAGAGGCGCCTGTGGATGCGTAGCGCGCGACGCGGCCGCTGCGGAGGTCGCCGCGAGACGGCAAGGCGCCGAGGGAGCTCCAGATTCTGAACGCTGCCGACGTGGTCGCGGACGGGACGGTGCTCGCCATGGAGACCATTGCACCCACGGGGATCCTGAGCCCTCGCCCGACCCTCGCCGCCGCGGCGCCGGGCCATGAGCCCGCCGCCATCGAGGCGCCGGTGATTCCCTTCCCTTTGGGGCGTGTGACGCCTCCAAAATGCGCCCACCGATCCTCGCAGGGACGCCAAGCACGGGGACGCCCGTAAAGCTTCGTTGGAGGCCGGGCCGGTGGGCCGCCACGCGCTGCCGCTGCGGGTCGGCCGGGCGCGACGCCGCCCACGCTGCCGGCCGCGAGGTGCCCCGCTTCCTACGAGAGAGGCGTGCCTGCGGTGTTCACCACCTCACCACGGGGTAAGTAATCCACCCGGGCCGCCCCGATATCGACCGTGATACCGACCCAGTTTCTCACAGACTTGAGGGACGCGGTGGTCGGCTTCAATCGCAAGTGGTGGGAGGCCTGAACCGAGATCGAGGGTCTCCTCGATGGCTCGTGAGGCTTGTCCCGCGAGCAGAGCGCCTTGGCCAGTTCCGTCGCGCACCGCGGAAGCCATGGGTGGCAAGATCGACATCACGGAGCACATCCACAGGTCCGGGACCATGCCGCCGCCGAGGCCCGGAGGGGTCGCATGAGGTCGCCAGCGGAGGCGGCGACTTCCGTGAGGCTGAGGAGGGAGCTCGCTGCTCTGAGCCCACCGCCGTGCTGAAGCTGATGCAGAAGGGCCCGACCACCCCGCCGCGGCCCCGGAGAACAAGGGAGCTCAGCGCGCCGCTGAGCTGCCGGGCCATGACGCCGAGAGGGAGCGACGCCAAAGGGAAGGCGCCCAAGACCGCGGCCGAAGCCGGGAAGGTAAGCGCGCATTCCAAAACTCATTGTCTCCCTTTCTTTTCCTTTGAGCGCCTAGGGCCGATAGGTGGGTATTCTAGTTTACGACCACGAGGCCGACGACCTGGTCGATTTTGTTTGGCGCCTCTGAGGTCGAGAGATTCGCTCGATGCCGAGAATCTCGCCCCGTGGGAGGAGCGGAGGAGCTTTATCAAGCGTTGGCATGTAAGGAGCCCCCCTTTTTCCTCGCTTGATCTCATGAGTTTGATTTGTTTACTCCTCCGCAAACCGAGAAGAAGAAGTCGGCGGGGTTGGCTCGGGAGCTTGAGGGGAAGGACCAGTCCCCCGGCCAAGGAGTCCTCGGCTGACGCATACCGGCCAAGGCCGGGAGCGTAGGAGGACCTTCAAAGGCGGACGCGTGACCTCGCGGGTCGTGCGTACGCTCAGGCGGCGACGAGGAGCCCTGGTCCGAGGAAGCCGAGGCCTCTCGGGTCTCTTGGAGCGGACGACGAAGGCCGAGACCGCGGCGCTGTAAGGCGGAGCGTGAGCACACCACCAACCTCGCAGCCGGCGTTGAGGGGCGTCTACGAGGCCCTTGGAGTCGAGGAGGTGGAAGACCGGCGCACCAGTGCTGGCGCGCCCGCCGTGGTAAGGGACAATGCCCGCCGTGCCGTCCATAAGGCGCCGGGCGTGGGTCCTGCCCACTACCCGAGCCCGACCCTCGACCCGTGTGATGGGCAAGGGCCCGAGAGTGGCCCGAGGGCATCGAAGCTAGACGACGTCGTCCGCGCCGCCGCGGAGCGGACTTGATGAAGCGACGCGAGGAAGCTTTTCCCGCTTGCCGTCGAAGAGCTTGAAGTGTTCGAGCCTCACCACGCGGCAGGAGGAAGTGGAGACGGATTCGCCCGATGGCGAGGAGTGAGCCGCAAAGTTAGGTAGCTCGAGGCATCGCCTTGTTATAAACAAAGTCCCCAGCTCGGGGCAAAGTGTAAAGAAGTAACCAGTTGTCTAAGCTATGAATGACTCATTTTATCTTTCCCGTGATTGCGCTTCTAGTTAGCTTCGTAGTTCTCTGAGTTTGCATCCTATCATTTAAGGCAACGGGCCCTTTACTCGTTGGCCGCGGGGCGCTAGAGCTTGTTGGGCAAGCGCTTGGACCTCGCCGAGGATGTTGCTCAAACCCTTTTAGCTTGCCTGACTCGACGTTTCATCGAAAGATAGGTAACGAGTGCGAGGTTGAGCTGATCGAGCTCTTCCCCGAAAGTGTTCGTGTTGTTTGCGAAAAAAGAGTTCGTAAAAAGGCGGTGTGCGCCCGCCCCCTCGTAGCCCCCGAGCAAGGGCGGCCTTGCTAGAGGTAAAGGGCAACCATTGCTTAACGTACCGTGAAAAAGGTGTCGAGTGCTTGCACAACTTTTTGCATCGAGGTGTGTCATTATTATTTGAGTTCGTACAAAAGTTGACATTACAAAATGCATCTAAGGGTAGAAGCGACGTAGTTGTTCGATGTTCCAAGAGTTGGCGAGCTCACGACCGTGGAGTTCTCGGATCTTGTATGAGCCCCGGGCGGAGGACTCGGCGATGGTGAACGGTCCTTCCCATGCGAGAGCTTGTGTTTCTCCTTAGTGCTCAGACTTTTCGCAGGACTTGGTCGCCGACTTTGAGGCCCGCCCCGGACGTGGTGGTCGTGGGTAGCGGCGCATCGACCGCCGGGTACTTGGCGAATGCGTGACCGGCGACCTCACCGGCCTCTTCAAGTCGGTCCGCTGGCGTCTTCGAGTGAAGTCCCGGTTGCCGGCGTCGTTGTGCGCTTAACTCGCGGGCGCCGTAGTCGAGGTCGGTGGGAGCACGGCCAGCAGCTGAAGACGAGGAAGAAGGGGGTCCCGCCCCCCGTGGCTCGCTTGGGGTAGTCCCGAGGCTCCATACGATCAAGGGGAGCTTTCGGCGAGCCATCGCCCTCAATTTCTCCAAATTTTTGAAGATTCTTGGCTTTAATCCCCAAAAATCAAGCCGCTGGCGCGCCGACCCGCCCGCTCGTCCTCGGGTGGGTCGGACGGAGGCCCAACCATGCGACGTTAGTCGCCACACCGTCGAGGAAAATCTGCCCCGTGAAGTTGGTGCCGTTGTCGGTGATGATCGAAAGTCTCGCGACGCCCGCCGGTGGAAAATGCCGTCGAAGAATTTGACCGCTCTTTTGCGATCTCGTGCGTGAGATGGGCATCACCTCGATCCACTTGGTGAACTTGTCGATGGCGACGAGGAGGTGAGTGAAGCCCCGGCGACCTCCTCGTGAAGGGACCGACCATGTCGAGGCCCCACTCGCGAAAGGCCAAGTGATGGGGATCGCTTGGAGGGCCTCGCGGCCGGAGGTGCGCGTTTGGCGAAGAACCGGCATCCTCGCAGTGGCTGCACGATTCGATACGGTGGCGACGGGCGTGGGCCATCGAAGCCTTGGCGAACGCCTTACCCACCGGTAGCTCGTGGAGCCGCGTGATGCCCACATTCGCCGGCGTGGATCTCCTCGATGAGCTCGTGCCCCTCCTCAAAGGTGACGCGGCGTTGGAGCACCCCCGATGCGCTCGATGACGACGTAGGACTTGGCTCGACGGGCGCGTGCGCCTAGCTTCTTCCTCCTCCATGGGAGTTTGCCGTCCCGTAGCCATGCCGGGATGGGGGCCGCCACGGGTCTCGGGGCTCGGCTCCGAGGTGGCGAGGACCCGGATCCGGCGAGGTTGACCTGCTCGCGTGCCGGCTCCATCGGCGAGCTGTGAGCTCGAGAGGTCCTCGGCCTTGGTGGGCGCAGGGACAAACGGAGTCCCCGACGGGTCTCTGCGTGGGTTCGAACCTTCCCTCGAGCCTGGATGGAGGGCATGTACCGGTCATGCGCAAAGACGCCGGCGGGACTAGCGATCGATCGAGGCGAGCTTGGCGAGGACGTCGGCGTCGTCGTTGTCGACGACGGATGTGCTTGAACTCTAGCCCGCCGGTGTTCTTCGAGCTCACAAGACCTTTACGAGTATGCAATCATCCTTGGGGTGACGCAGATCCGCTTCCTTCGTGGCTTGGTCGGCCACGAGCTTAGAATCCCCTCTGATCTCGAGGCATTTGATGCCAAGCTCGACGGCGATGCGCATACCGTTGACCAAAGCTTCATACTCAAGAACGTTGTTGGAGGCGGTGAAGTGAAGGCGGATCGAAAATACCTCTCGAAAAGTGGCGCCGGCGTTTTTAGCCCGAAAGGCATAGTTACGCAGCGTAACGCGCCGAATGGAGTGATGAAGGAGGTGGCGAGCTGATCGAGCTCGCTCATCACGATTTGATGATAGCCTGAGTATGCGCCAAGAAAACAAAGGTCTCGCACCCGCAGGTGGAGTCAACGATTTGGTCGATGCGCGACAAAGGAAACGGATCCTTTGGGCATGCCTTGTTGAGACTCGTATAATCAACACACATTCTCCATTTCCCATTCTTCTTCTTAACTAGTACGGGGTTGGCTATCCACTGATGATACACCTCCTTAATAAAGCCCGCCGCTAAGAGCTTATCTATTTCCTCGGCGATTGCCTCCCCCGCCCGCCGGCCGTCGAAACGCCTGAGCCGCCGCTTCACCGCCGAGAGCCGGGCTTGATGTTTTAAGGAGTGCTGGCGACTTCCCTCGGTATGCCGGCATGTCCGAGGGTCTCCACGCCAATACGCCGAGGTTCGCGCGGAGGAAGTCGACGATCTCGCTTCCTATTTAGGAGAGAGCTCCGGCACCGATGCGGTGGTGCCCCTCCTCGTCGACCTTCACCGCCTTAGCGTCCCGTTCGCTCGGGATCCCGCCGCCTTCTCGAGCCTCGACGGAGGAGAGCTCGCCACCTTGCCGGACGTGCTCGCGGCCTTCTTCAGCCGGCGGAGTCCTCCAGCCGCACCCACGCTAGCATCTCGGGATGAGCTTCTCGACTCGAGATGAGGGCGCAGACGCAGACGGCCTCCTTGTCGCAGCTTGAAGGCACGCCGAAGGTGGAGTTGGCGATGATCACGCCCTTCGGTCCGGGATCTTGAGCTTGAGGTGCGTGTAATTGGGGACGACCATGAACTTCGCGGCAGCACGGCCGCCCCCAAAGAAGGCATGGTAAGCGCTCTTGTGCGGGAGCACCTCGAAGGTGAGCACCTCCTTTGCGGAAGTTGCTCGAGTCGCCGAAAGTGACGGGGAGGTCGATCCGACCGAGCGGAAACGCCGGCTTCCCCAACTACCCCGTGACGGGTCCGTGGAGGGTCGGAGTCGAGCTCGCGTGATGCCGAGAGCCTCCATGGTGTCGACGTAGAGGGAGATTGAGGCCGCTTCCACCGCCCATTAGCACCTTGCCGAGGCGCTTGGTGCCGACTATGGGGTCGACGACGAGAGGGAACCTTCCCCTGATGTGGGACGTGCACGGATGGTCCTTCTTGTCGAAGATGATCGGGGCCTCGGACCACTTGAGGTAGGAGGGCGCTGCGGGCTCTGTGAAGAGGACCTCACGCTGTAGGAGCTTCCGACGGCGCGCTGACCTCATACGCCCGGTGGGTCGGCCCGAAGACGACGTTGACGGCGCCGTCCCCGAAGAAGACATCCTTGTCGCCCGCCTGGCCGTCAAACTCGCCCCGTGGTGTTCGTCGCCTCGCGCCTTCTCCTTCCCCCCTCTCGCGCTCAAGCATTTAACTTCCTCGCTGAGCCCGGCAGCCCCGTAACTTGTGCTTGACCGAGCCTTCGTGGGTTGGGGCATGGCGTCGAGCTTCTTCTCGAAGAAGTCCTTGGGGGCACCGGGTTTTTCGCGGCCTTGGCGCATTGCTTCTTCTTCGGCGACCGCGACGGCTCGGCCCCGCCGCTGGCGGCGCTTGTTCTTGTTCTTTTTCTTGGGCCGCAACCTTAAGCCTTCGCCGGCCTCGGCGGGCGGCCTTCTCCTTGCCTTTGCCTCGTGGTGCCGTGGAGGATCTCAGAGACGCCTCTTCGCCCCCGCCGTGGTTCGTGGCGAAGGTCAGGAGGTCCTTCACCGTCTTGGCTTGCGAGTGCCGAAGCTCACGGATGAGCGCCTCGCAGTCGTGTCAAGGTGAAGGCGGTGATGATCTCCGCATCGGCATGGCGGTGAGCTCGCTGCGAGCTTGAGAAGCGCCGGATGTAATCGCAAGCTCTCGTTCCTCCGCCGCCGCTGTACCGCGGAGAGGTCCCACGTGTTGCTCGGCGCGCGAGTAGGTCCCCCCCGAAAGTTACCAACGAAGACATCGCGAGGTCACGCCACTTGCCGATCATACTCGCGTGCAGTGCTCGAGCCCGAGCGAGCCGTGTCGGTGTGAGGTATAGGGGAGGTTGCGGATGATGAAGAGCTCGTCGTCGCCCCCCCCCCGACACGCGAGGCGATAGTCTTCGAGCCCGACGCCGGGCCCGGGCTCCCCGCTTGTACCTCGGACGGAGGTCGGGCTCTGGCCGAGGGAACGACGCGCCGCGGAACCCGGCGCCGAACACCTGTGGCCGCTCCCCGTCCGGTGGAGGGCCCGCCCGCGCTCCGCCCGAGCCAGCGCCCACGCGGTGAGGAGAGCGCGCCGCCGCCTCCCGACCCGGGTCGGATCGCGGCTCGCGGTCCCCCGACCGGTCATAGCGTCGCCCTTCTTTGCCGTAGGGACCTAGCCGGGCGGCCGCCATCTGCCCGTCGTCCGCGATACCGCGCCCGATGTCCGGGCGCGCTTCAAGCCCCGCTCGCCGTGCCGAGGGTGTCCCGGCGCCGCGTTCTCTCCCACCCGCCGACGTGCGCGGACACGCTGAGACTCTCCCTGCCTCGCCTCCGGGCTGAGGAGGCCCCATGCTCTCCCCTTGAGGGCGTCCCGTAAGGACCCGAAGCCTCCACCCGCCCGCTCCCGCGGCTCGACGGGAGCGTGAATCGCCGGTGGGAGCCTTCAGCCCGCGGCCCGGGTTCGAGGAGCTCGTGGTGGAGCTCGCGGCCGCCGCGAGGTTCTCGCTGGGCCGCCGCTCCGAAGACCGGGCGGAGGTCACTCCGCCCGCCGATGCGGCGCCATGCCTCCCGTCCCGAAGCCGGACTCGCTCCTGGCGACCCCCACCTCCTCGAGGAGGGCGCCGCGCTCCGCGCGATTCTCGCGCCTCTTCGAAGCTCATCGAGGCGCCGTGCACCCGCTGGGGAGGGCGCCGTGAGCGAGCCGCCGAGCCTGACCCCAGTGTGCCTGTGTGCCGGGAGGACTCGCCTTCGCCGTGGTAAAGCCGCAAGACACGCCATCCGGGCTTCCGCACATGTAGCACTCGCGTGGGTCGACCCCGCGAGGCTCGCTGCCCGCCGCGGCCTCGAGACCGGTCGCCCAAGCTCGGTGCCGCGCCTCCCAGAAGAGCTGTCCCTCGCGGGTACATCTCGTCGTAGGCCGCGAGGAACTCATCGGGGAGAGCGGCCCGCCTCCGCATCGCAGACGACGCTGGCGGGAGAAGGTGACGCCGCGAAGAGCTCCCCGAGTCGGCTCGGCCGAGAGGATGTGCTGGAGCAGTCCGCAATGGCGACGAAGAAGTGGTCGGCCGCCGCCAGATGGGGGCTTAGCGGGCCGGAAGTCGGATCCCTACGGAGCGCACCAAAGACGGCGGCCGGGCAAAATGCCGCGATGAGGCGGGCGTCATCTCGCCCCGCACCATCCGAGGGAAGGTGGCTCGACGGGGGAGCCCCCTGAGCCGGTGCCGACGAAGTCCAGTGGTCCCGGGCGCACGGCATACGGACGCCGAACGGTGGTGAAGGGAGCCATCTGAGTGGTGAACGCCACACTAGCGCCGCCTCTACCCGGGCGCGCCAACTATCGCGGTCGTCGATACCACGGTCACAATAACCGACCGGGCTAATGTGTGCAACGATGGCCTAGCTCAAGAATAATGACACGGTGGTTTATACCGTCTTCGGGCTACCGAGCACCCTAGTCCAAAGGTGTGGCACTATCGAGCTCAAAGTGCTCGTGATCGGGCGAATACAACCGGGCGAGAGGGGAGATGAGCTCCCAAGTCTCTCGTGGTGATGAGTGGAATCGAGCGATGTGTGTGTGTTTTCTCAGTGTGCAAGAGAGCTTGCCCCTCTCTGGGGTCGAGCCCTCCCTTTTATAGTCGCAAGGGGAGCTCACGTGGGGCCACCGAGCGGAGGGCCTTAGAAATAGAAGAGATACAAGTTTGGGGGTGAAGAGGAAGAGTTTCCCCGCAATGTCCGCACGTCCGGCAGGTGTCTTGCCGCCGCCCGCCCCCACTTCCGGCATGCTCGCCGGTCGGCAGAGTATAATAGGGCGGCTCGTATCCCGATACGCAAGACGCATTTCGGGTGACGAGCTCGAGCTCGTTGGTCGGTGTAGAATGGGACAATGAGCTCGCCTCGCCGCCGGCCGCATTTTTCCGTCATTACCGCCGTCGGCCGCACGCGCCGCACGCCGCCGGCGGGGGAGATCATGTGAAGGCGCCGCCGCGCCTAAATGCTCGCATCGGGGTCGCAGAAAATGTGTGGCCGAGAGAGCCCGTAGAGCCCGACCGGGTCCATTGGCCGAGGTCATTCTTGTCGCCAGTGGTTGTCTCTTGAGCTCGCCGTCACTTGGCGTGATCCGACAGCCCCACGCCGCGCGTGCCGCCGCCGATCTCGGCGCGGCACGAAATCCGGGTCGCAGGTCGCGGCGGTCGCCGCCGCGCAGCCGTGATGCCAATCCTAATCATCGCCCCGATCCTTCCAATCGTCGTTGGATTTGGTGCCCAGGGAGCTCGTCCGAGACTCCGAAAGGAGCTCGCCGTCCAAAGGGAGCTCGTCACATCCCCGCGCTCCCCGGGAGCTCGCTCGAGGCGGAGTTTTTCCTCGACGAAGCTCGAGCTCGCCCCCGACCTTTGCGCCCCGCGAAGTTCGCGGCCGAGGCGAACGCCTCCGTCGGGTCTCTTTTATCGCGGTGACGTCCCATAGCTAACCCAGTACTCCCCTTTAACGCTTTGTTAGGGCCGGTGAGGATGATTGACTTAATCCGAAATATCTCGAGTCCCACGCCTATAAGTACAAATTCGCCAAATTTGGCACCAAATTTTGGCATCCAAACAAAGCCTAAGAGAGAAATTGTTTCGATACAACGGGATGACAATAGATGTCAACAAGTTAAGAGAATTCCCAACCCATAGACACTATTTATCTTATTGCTCGCTGCAATAGACAATCGGGATTCTTAGGGGCCTACCCAGTCAAGAACTTGGGGGAGATAAAGACCCCGAGGTTCGGCGGCGGCGGCGGCGCGCTTTCTCGCACCGATCTCTAGCTGCTCCATGAACAACTCCCTAAGGGCTCCATATTGGGTCCTGGCCGAAGCATAATGTTGTAGCCGGATGCTGACACTTCTTCTAGGAGGGGTGCTTGATAAAGCATTTTATCACAAGGTATTCGCCTGTTGTTAGATTACATTTTTTGCGAAAGACGAAAACAAAATGTATTTATTTATTATCTTAGGGAAGGAATATATATCTTGATCAAAGATATGTATTTATTTATGATGAATGAATATATAAAAACCTTGGGTAACCATTAATTTTTTGGGGAATTAAAACTTGGGTAACTGCAAAGTTCCGGGGTTTCATTGAATGAAGGCCAGAGCGGCAAAATCAACCGAGCTAGGGATCCGCAGGTTTGGTCTGGCCCAAGCACCTTGGTGGGTTGGTGCCATCTTAGGGCCTGGGCTGATCTGGATGAGTGCTCTTTGGGCCAGGCAAGGTTGTATATTGGGCCTACTGGAATCTCATAGCCCGTGCCATCGTCGTCTCGTCGACGACCGTCGTACAAGCCGATCTGGCAGACTGGCAGGTCGCTGCTCCCTTCTGTTTGTGGACGCCGGGGTGATCACGGAATCCGGAGCCCATATGTCCTGTTGCGACGTACTCCTACTAGCATCGTGCAACTGCATCGGCCACTGAACAGTGAAGATTGACGCTATGCAAATGCAACCTGGCTACTGTACTGGTCAGCATTGGGCAGTGCCCGTGGGAGTGGGACCGTCGGTCCCGCTCCCACTCTGTTGTGCTGACACCCGCCGGGGGCCTCAGGACAGTACGATACCACGAGCAGAAGAGCCTGTGGCAATTGATAGCTGTCCAAGATGTTACTACTCCTATGCGTGAAAGTGTGCTACGAACCAGACTCGGCAAGACTAGAGAGCAGTGAAAAAACAGCACGAAGATCACAAACAAGGCCCTTTGGGGGTGTTTAGTAGGATGATATGTAATTAGTTATTTTATTTACCTACGTTTAATACTCCATATATACGTTTAAAGATTGATGTGACGTAAAACTCAGAAGAACTTTTGCGTTTTGCATGGGAAGAGAACACCTCCAAATTCAATCGATCACAATACCACCCCTCGCTTGGCCAATGGCCACTCGCTCGTCCGACAACGCGACACGGCGCCACGCTACCGTGCCCTCCGCGCGCGCACGAACGAGGGTGGCCGGCAAATGAGCCCAAGTGCCCCGCGTTTCCTTGCTGCTGGCCGGTACCCATTTGGCGCCGATTCCTGCCCCCGGGGGCCGGCAGCTCGCCTTTGGATTCTTCCAAAGCCGCTGATGGGATCGTGGCCAACACCGGCCGGGTCTTTGCCCAAAGCGACTCCGCACAGGCAGGCCGGCTGCTTCACTAATCACTAGGCCTTGTACAGTTGTACTATATGATTTCTAGCGTTTTCCTTTTCGCCGGTTTTTCCGAGCCGTAATACAGCTACTACAGCGTCCAGTAGGCCTCTTTCTAGAGCCAGCACCCACCCAGCATGATGGTCTATGGTCTCGTCGCGAAGAAAAGAAGAGCTAGGGAAGAATTCGTCCGACGATCTCCATGAGATTCCGCGACAGGACGGAAAGCTGCTTTTTAATTGGCGTCGGAGCCGGACAAGATTCCCCAATCATTTCGATCGTGTTTTGCGACCCTTATCTCTTCCCGTGACGCCTTCTTTTGTAGCTTAGCGTCTGGCACGTTGCTAACCAGGCTCGTCCATTTTTCAGCTGCCTATTATACTAAAAACAGCTCGTCGGTGCATATATGTTATCATCGCCATGGGCCACGAGGCCTGCTCTCCAGACATTTGGCATGTGAATTCAGTGAAGGAAGGAGCGAAGGAAGATGATGGTGCTCGATAGTCGATCCCGCACGCAGTCAAACCTGCCGGCGAAATTACAGGGGAAGCTGGACGCCAGAGATACACATGGATGACGCGGCGGCCAAGCAGAAGACGACGCTCTGAGCACGCAAGTGTCGTGCCGATCTCGCACCAGCAGCATCCATCGCGTCCGAACAAAAGAGTTTCTGCCTAGTTTGTGCAAGCTTTGGCAACCAGTGAGATGAGAGATCGCGCCGAAAGGGTCATTCGTTGCATTGTACTAGCTTTGGAAGATGCATAATGTCTCGGGCAAGCATCGTATTATGGCATCCGCGGTGTGTGCTCCGTTTTGGGAAAGCTTGAATTTGGCAGAACACGCGGTTTACACTTGTGAACTAGACAAGAGGAGAGATGCTTGTACTAGGCGGGAGCAATTAAAGGACGGTACACTGTACACAGCACCCATAAACCACTCCACCTGGTTCCGGGATAAAGATCTTTGCCACGTACGGGAGCGAAAAAAGATCGAAAGCAAGCCGGCTATGGAGAAATGATGCGATTACACATACAGCCGGCCGCGTCGTCGAGTCGACAGGTAAAAGTAGATGCACAAAGGCAAAGCAAAATCACTTCATCAAAGACCAAAAGGGGAGCAAAGAATCGATACTAAATCCACATTTTCTGTTTCTGTGTACTAGTACGTGTTTGTGCTTGCGCTTTGTGCGTGAATCACGATTAGTACGTGTAGTCACTTGTCATATTTTTTTTTAGTGTCTCGTCACTAGTCACATGGGTACCAACCATAAACCGACAGAGCCACGATACCGTTGAACTTATGATTTTTTTTATTTGAGCATAATCGAACTTAGTTTTAAGTTTCTTTTGTTATAGTAGTACTCAAGAACAAAATAATCACGTGTTTATAATAGAGTATTATCCTAGAACTGCAATGAAGCTATAATGCAATTAAAGATACTCCACGCAAGCATTTTTTTATCAACATATACCTGTATTATACTTAAGAAAAACATAAGTACAAGTACAAATACAAGCACGACACTGCAGATACAGCGGACAGATGTGCCACCAAACTTTGCAGAAAGGGCCTGTAGAGAAACAAAGATTACATCTAGGTCCCTCGTTCCCTTCCGCCTTCCAACTCGACGTCGTCGGAAGATCCCCCCCCTGCCGCCTCAATCCGGCGAGAAGCTCCATCACACGAAGGCTTTTAGGGAGCCACAATAGTCGCCCAACGCCAAGGCTGGGATGATTGATTTTATTGAAGAAGCATCGTCCGGGACACGCCCCAAGCTCCGGCAGATCATGAATCGACACTGTCGAAGGCCGATGCCTGATCCGCCCGCCCGCCCGCAGCCCACCAAATTTGCATCCAAAAAGAAAGCGCATCCCAACTCTATCGTCCGTCTGAGACAAGATACTTGCACAACACGAAAACTCTAGAACATACCTCGCCGACCGCATCGATGACAACTGAGAAAAACATCACCAAAGGGAGGAAGAAGTCGGTAGGATTAGGAGTTATTCCATGACGCCGCCGTCACTTCCTCTTCGCAGCACGACGCCCAAAAGACGCCTCCGCAGAGGGACGACACCCTCCCAAAGACACCCAAGCTCCATCATCAACCGACGACAAGCAAACCCTAGACCTAGAACACAAACCTAGCCTATGTACATCTTGCATGGTGATTCCACAACCATCCTCCTTCTCCAAAGACCGAAAGCGGCGACCGAAGAAGGAGGCCAAAAAATCGCGCTGAAACAACGTCGCCTCCTTTTCACCCTTCTGTACTAGCATGGGAAAGGGAGAGACAGAACGAGAGACTTTACTCAACGGAAGCATTAAGCGCATCACATCGCAACCGAGGCCGTGTTTAGTTCCACAACTTTTTTTTTTTAAAATTTTCAAAATTCCTATCACATTGAAGCATTAAATGCATCAAAAACGCACGTCCGAAAGATAAAATTGTAGGTAAAACAAAATAACTAATCGCACAATTTAGATATACCGATTCTTTTGAGACTAGTTACCCATAGTAAGATAATACTTATCACAAACAAACAAAAAAATGTCGCTACATCATTAATTTTCAAGAATCTAAACACACCAGATTCGGCCAATCGACAATCACGAAATTGCTTTTCAAGAACGAGAAAACTCCAACAGTTGTTTCAAACACAGTATTTTCACAAAGATTATCTAAGAATGTTACATGAATCAGTTTATTTTACATAAAAACACAGTAAAAGATTTTTCTTGCGTTCAAACATGGCCCAAATGTGTGGGTAAACAAAATCCCGTACAACACGTCAACACGAGGCCGCACGGAACCAAGGCATCCAGCAAATCCAGCAATCACCCTTCACCATTTCTTTTTTTTTGATAGGACCCTTCGACTCGAGCACAATTAATCCAGCCGAACGCTGGACCCTGGAATGGATGGGGTGGATGCCGCCTGGCGTGAAGAAGTCGCCGTCCGTCCTGCGCCGGGCGTCGTGCCAGGGCAGCCGATGCTGACCTCACCCTGGCGCACGCAACCCCTCACACGGCCGCCGCACTGCTGCAACCCCGGGACCCGGTCCCCCAGCCGGACACCCGCCTGCCCGTCCGCCCCCGCGCTTTTTTTTTTTTCTTTTTTACCGCTGAGGCAGTGAGGCGGCAGCAGTGAGGCCCCTCCGTCGTCCTCCCTCTCCCCGTTCCCAGCACTTCAAGATCCGATCCATCGTCCTGCCCGTCCCATCCAATCGCCCCCTCCCCCTCGTGATCCCGACGCCGACGACGACAACGAACCAGCTCAGTTTCGTGCTTTTCTCCAGTACCCCGCAGTCAGTCCCCCACACCCACCTCCGAATCACAAGGGTGGCACCGTCCGTGGCAGTACAAGTAGAAACGTCGAGTGAAACCAGGAAGGGGTCGGGGAAGAAACTGGCCGGCAGCGAGCACGCGGGGCGCACCAGCACCACAACCACAAGTGCGCTGCGCGCCGGCACCGGCCACCTACCTGGTCGTCCCAACCCATTGCTCTATAGGTGTAGTAGTAGGAGGAAGGGGGGATAGGGAGTAGCAGTAGCCAGCCAGTAGGCAGTGTAGCTCTGCGGTTCCTACCACCGCACCTCCAACCCCCGTCACATACCAATCCGCCGCACCGCAGGTCTCTATCCAGTCCACTTGCTCATTTCCCTCACCCGTCACTGCAGCGAGCTCTCGCCTCTGTCTCTCCCTTTCCCCAGGTGATGCATCCATCCTTTCTTTTGTTGCAGTGGCGATTTTACATTGTGTTTTTTTTTTTGTGGTCGATTGCTGATCTTTCTTTCTTGGTGGTTTAACTGCAGGAGGTGGCAGATCTGTTGGTGTGATCCCAGCTTGGATCTTGATGACTTGGTGACTTGAGTGGCCGATTTCTCTCCGAGCAAACTGGTATGTGCTCACATGCCCATTTTTCGTTTCGAGTTCTGGGTACTGCGGGCTGATTCGATTCGTTAGGGACTCGGGGGTAGAGAGAGTGACGGCTGAAGAGGACTTCTGTTGGTTGTATAGTGCCGCGGCTTGCAATGCGTCTTCTTGCCTTGTTTCTAGTGCTCTAGCAATATCTGTTGATGCAATTTGTGGTTAATCTGCAAAAGGAAGGGGGAAAAAGGCTTTGTTTCAACCCAGCTCCTGATGTAATTTAAGAAGCATTTTGAGCCTGTGCTCCTGTTTGGAAACTGCAGTTTTACAGTGTCACTCACAGTCACAGTAAGAGTCCATATTATTATGCATAGGATCGTTGGTCCATTTTTTTTCAAGCCAGTCAAGAACTTAAGATATGGAAAACTTCCCTTTTTTTTTTTCATCAGGGAAACTTGAACAGATGTTTCGTTGTTTTTATGGCGGCTGCCTGGTCCCCTGGCAGTTGCATATTCTTTTTTATGTCAGAAGTAACACAAGTGTGTGGATATTAGCATCAATCCGTCCTTTAAAGTTTTTAGGTGTCTTTTTTATCATTAGTGGAACCCTTTCTTTTATTAAATTTTTTATATCTTTCACGCCTATTGACATGTCCTCATTAGAACATTATTGTGCCTAAAGCTGTCGGTGGGCAAGCCCCTGGTCACTGCAGACATGTTGAAACAGCATAAACCATACATACAGGATTTTCGGGAGACAGAATGATCTAATCTGTGGTGCATTCTTAGTTCTTAATTAATTGAACATAATACAGTATTGAATAGTAGTTCTACTACCTGCTACTTTACTATTTGAAGGGAACCCTGCTACTTTCTGGCTTTTGACTAATTGCAGTGAACTTGTAATAGCCTAGTAGGATTTACATATCTGATAATTTTCTGGCTTATCTTTTTTGCATTTTCAGGATTTTGGGAAGTGTGGTTTTCTCAATCTCTTTTTTTGAACCACAGCATACTGAACTGAATCAAGTGATAATTGTGTTTTGGCCATACATAGAGATTGTGGTTCATATGTTCACCCATCATAAAGATGCCAACAAAAGGGCAGGTTAGCAGCGAAAGGAATGTGAAGATCATACCCGGTCGTGATGGGCAAAAGAAGGGAAATTCACAGCATGACCAAACTGTACATGTGCCAAAGGACATGGTCACAGCAATCAATGGAAATGCAGATGCAAAATTTGAAGATAAAGTTAGAGTTGTGAAGAATGATAAGTTCAAGACAGCGAGAGTCTTGGGGTGGGGAAAGGGCTGCATGCATGAAGGGCTCAAAACCATGGCCTGGTCGAAAAGGCAACTACTGTTGATGAACTTGTCAAACATATGTCAAATGTTCCTTCATATTTACAGCGTAAAGAAACTTCTGACCATCTTCAAGACAAGGCGCTGAATGTTGGAGTTCTTGAGTGGGGTCTTCTTGCTAACTGGTCACAGCAACAAAAGCATGAGCTCGCTAGAAACCATGGGGCATCTCCATCCGATACTAGTAGGTCTGTATTATTCTCATCTCCATCACATTCTTCTGCAAGCCCCAGCAGCAGATCCCTTGAGAGTAATCAATCTACCCCATTGAGTGACCATCATCATCCATCCATCAGAGCCCAGCAGAGTAGGCTCGCAGATAAACACCATGGAAAGGCCAGATGTCCGCCTAGCCCAAATTCTGCGGTATTGAGCTTATTGCCAAGTCATGGCACACATCCCTGTCCAGAGAATGGTCGTAATTATGTTGACTTGGGTCTCAGCAATGTTTCTTTAGCCTCAGACTCTCTAGGTTCTTCCTCTAGAAGTCATGAAGACATGAAATGGTTGAAGATGAAGAGACTAGATGGAAGATTGAAGATGCTGTCCATCATTGTTCTCGTAGGCTTTTTACAGACAGCGATAACATTGGGAAACATTTCTTCACATCAAATAACAATGATTCCATGTGTAATGATCCTGAACAGAGCAGTGCCTTGAATGGTGAAAATTTTGAGTCACTAATATCTGATGCTGTGATGGACACAGCTAGAAGTGGCATGAGGTCACCTGATTGTTTCTTGGAGGATATTGATCCATCCCTTGAATTTCCTCGAATCCCATATTCATGTCCACTTCCCATCATAGATTCAGCAACTAAAGAGATTGGCACCACTAGCACTGAGGCTGGAGATAATTTTATTGGTACAGCTACAAAAGTAAATAAGAATTCTAACAGAAACCAATCTGCCATGAATGTCACTGAGAATCCTCCCCGATATTCTGCAAAGTTCAGTGATAGGATGCCTGACCGCCATATAGTTTCTGGGATGAATCGAGTGAGCCGCAGCTCTAGTCTCAAGGAGTCACCACATGCTCGACAACCCAGTGTAGTTCCTCCTGTCGATAAGACAGGAGACAGGTCATCACCCAACAGCAAAGGTAGGCGAAGCCCACTGAGGAGGATGTTGGATCCAATATTAAAGCCAAGACATTCTAGTCCAGTACGTCCTTCATTTGTTCCGGGTGTCACCTTCCAGTCAATACCACCAAGCAGTCTATGGACATGGGGGGATCAGTGCCACAGAATGTGCAGAGAAGGTCAGTTGATTTGGTAGTCAATTCAAATATCCGATCGAAGCAAATATGAATCAGCCTCCTCTCGTGTGCTATTGAACAGTGCAAGATACACCCAGAAAGAAAAAGATTCAGCAACAACAAGGCAAGCACTTCTACAGCTAGCATGGAAGAATGGTTTGCCTTTATTTATGCTGTCTTATGGTGATTCAGATTCAGATATCCTGGCAGCCACTGTTAGAAGGAAGGTCATCTCTGAAAAGGATGATCTGGAAAGCACATATGCTGTATTCACTGTTGAAGAACCTAAGAAAAAAGTGGAGCGTGGATTAAGACAGGGGGCAAGAACAAGAAACATCACCTTTTATCTAGCATAGTTGGGGAAATAAAGGTTGCACGTCGAAAATCAAGATGCCACCATACAGGAGATGTTCATGTACACAGGGAATTTGTGTTGGTTGGTTCTGAGTTTCTACCATCATCTGAAGAATCAGGTGATTCACATGTTAGTGGAGAGCTTGCAGCTTTTATCAGCGCACTTCCTCAGCAAGAAGCAGAAACTTCGGACCAATCATCTTCACAGAATACCAGACAAAGAAATTCAGCACCAATTGCCTGTGGTTGCCCCCCACTGGGAAAGTTCCAGCCTAGTACGAAAATGCTAATTCTGCTTCAGCCAATGTTATTGCAGTACTTCCTGATGGCTTACATGGCACATCAACATCTGGGCCGCCACTGCCTTTGATTGAGAGGTGGAAGTCAGGAGGAGCTTGTGACTGTGGTGGATGGGATGAAGGTTGCATGCTTAGTGTCCTCACTGATGCGGCCCAAGAGAATGATGCCATTCAGGCTAACCAGGCAAAGGATGGAAGCCAGCGATTTGAGCTTCTAGTTCAGGTCTGCCCTAGTTTCCTTCCCTTCTCCTTCCCCCCTTATTTTGCCTATGTCTAGAGTCCATCTCTGTTATGATCAAACAAATAAACTGATGCTAACTTGTATTTGCAGGGTCGATCACGAGAAGATAGGCATGCCTTCAGTATGACTTCCTTCAAAGAGGGGCTTTATACAGTGGAATTCAGATCATCCATTGCATTACTTCAAGCTTTTGCAATGTGTATAGTGATGCTCCATGGGAGGTACCCTAGCAGGATGCAAGTTGGTTCACAAGCAGCGCAGGAGCATGATCTCCTTGCTGGTCATGAGCTCAAGGCCATGGCAGCCAGTCAAGGAACAGCTCCTAGCTATGTGCCCCACCGGCCACCCCTTTCTCCTGTAGGCCGAGCCTAGCTTATCGCAATTAAATGTATGTTCTTTCTGTGTCTGTCCTCTTCTTCAGCTGCGTAGTTACCGGTGGGATCGATATACCATGGTCCTCAGGTCCATATGCAATACGCATATCCAAAGTGACAGTTCTCTGCGCAAGAGTCTTTAGAGGTAGCTACCTGTACATGTTGTGTCGTGGATGTTGTATGACTGTTCTATGATGTGGCTGCAAGGCCCATCTCAGTGCTTAGTTACCCTTTATATGTTCTCTTATCAGTTGCTTCTGTATATGCTGAATATCTGAAATGCAGCTGCAATATATGTTGTGACGTGGATGTTGTATGAGTGTACTATTATGTGGCCGCAAGGCCCATCTCAGTGCTTAGTTACCCTTTATGTGTTCTCTTATGAGTTGCTTCTGTATATGCTGAAAATCTGAAATGCAGCTGCAATACATGTTGTGACGTGGATGTTGTATGACTGTACTATTATGTGGCCGCAAGGCCCATCTCAGTGCTTAGTTACCCTTTATATGTTCTCTTATCAGTTGCTTCTGTATATGCTGAAAATCTGAAATGCAGCTGCAATCGGTTGCGACAGTTGTTTAAGGTGTACGTTGCATTGCATCAGCAGAAGCTTCTCATTTCTGAATGCATCCAGTAGGAACTCTAGTATTGTGAGCATATGAGCAGAAGAATAGCTGTTCTACCAGGGAGAGAAGAATAGTTGAAGCATATGAGCAGAAACAAAATATTGCGTACTCTAGTATTGTGACTGGGCAGAACTGATATGTTCTTTCAGATTTACAGGGACTACTAGTTCATTAGAATTTACAACACACTATGCGGAATATCTCTAGTTCGGATTACCCACTACTTCTGGCCTCAATTCTAGCTGAGGTAAATCCACACCTCTCGAAGCGGAAAAAAAGAAGGAAAAAAAAAATCTCAACCTGCAATATATTTACAGATCTTACGCCATGTATGATCTTATAGTAACGAGTGTCACGTACATATACATGCTCTTCACTCAGCACTGCAAGTACGTACGTTACGAGTGGTCATGACCTCGCGATGAGCGAGTCCGAGTCGTCCATGTTGACGGCAGCCACCTGCGACGGGCCGACGCGCACGGTCACCGCCGGTATCCTTATCGGCGGTGGTCGCGCGTCGGCCTTGACGATGGCGACGTCGTGGCTCTCCTTGCCGTCCCTGAGGTCGCTGGGCGGCAGGAAGCAGTCCATGGAGAGTCCCCAGATGTTGAAGTCCACCTCCTCGATGTTCCACGTCTCCTCCATGCGCGTCCTGGTGTTGCCGTCTTGGCAGTCACCGAACCTGACGAGCGAGACGGCGGTGCGCCCGGCGTGGGCGATGTTGACGCCGTCGACGGCGCGGTAGTCGGCGAGGCGGGACTCCATGGTGGTCTCCCAGAAGACACTCCCGCCGGCGCCGCCGCTGGACTTGATCTGCAGCAGGTGCGAGTCCTCGAGCTGCACCAGCAGGCCCGTGCGCTGGCTGAAGTAGCCCCACACCGTGTGCCGGATGATCTCGACGCTGCTGCTGTTGCGCGCGCGCAGGCTGGACGCCTCCGCCTCCACCTTGAGCACGAAGCAGTCCTCGCCGTCGATGCTCCGCTCGCCGATGCACACCGAGTCCGCGAACAGGCTCGCCGTCAGCTGCGGGTCCAGGCCCTGCATGTCGTCAACACCATGTAAACGTTCGGTCAGCGTGCCGTGTCGGTCCATTCGGATTGCAGACTTGCAGTAGTAAAAAAATTCGTGCAAACGTTGTGAATGAATAGTAAACGCGAGTGGTGTGTGGTAGGTAGGAGTACGCAAGCAAGTCGTAGTTGACTCGATGGTCAAAAGACCGAGCACGCGGAGGAACGAGATACTCTCTCTGTCACTGGGCCCGTACGTTGCTGTTTACTACCATCAGGTTGGTGCAGCGCAATTAGCGGGACGAGTCGGGTGGGCCGGCTTCTGCTGACAGTCCGCGCGCCACCAACCGATTGATGTGTCGCGCGAGGGTCTCATCTAGTAGTAATTCTCAGAAGGCCCAGGTCCACGTGATGTGTCCGGCCGCCGGCCGCGCCCGCGCACATGGACGCACGTTGGGGTGCTGAGGACCAGGGCCTAGGCCGACCCCTAATCACACGCTAAGCGCCTACGCGTGTGGCGTGTGCAGCTGCTGTTGCGCTAATTACAGACCCCTCCCGTTCCTAGGCGGCGACAGAATGTTGCCACGGCCAATGATGACGAGTCTCCGAGTCTTTGTGTACCGACCGGCGCCTAAATCTCACGATCATAGTAGCTCTAGCTCATGATGAGCGAAACCACTCGGCCTTATCCCCCCGACACTGGGCTGGCCTGGACCTCGGTTGCTCCGGCTTGCCTCGGTGATATTATTTCGGCGAAACCACTCGGCGAGTGCTGAAAAGGCCTCATGATATCTCTGGTGCGCGTGGGCGTTCAATCTGTCGTCTGCTCTGTCCTGCCCACAGTATATGCAGCGCATCGGAGATCGACACGCCCTGACACAGGCATCTATCGACGCGATGATCAGTTTGTCCTGAGCGCAGGTGTACATGCTACGTGTACGTGCCGTGCCATCATGTCCGTTGCAATGTCCAGCGGCTCTAGCCTCTAGCAATGGGGTTGCTCTGCTCAGTACACGTCCGGGCCAACGTGCAATAGCAACATCAGGTTCAGATCGGCTTATCTGATTGTGCTGTGAGTTGAACAAGCTTAGTACTGGCGAGGGTTTGAAATTTGTACTGAGCACTAGTACTGAGTACGTTTTTAGCAATGCTACGTTACTGGTGAGGGTTTGAAACTTGTACTGAGCAGTAGTACTGCGTACGTTTATAGCAACGGTATACGCGGCCATACATTCGACAAGTCCTAGGTGGGTTATGCGTGCCTTACGGCATGCGTGCGTACGCATATGGAAAGCACTCGAGAGAGAGAACACGGCGCGTGAACAGTGCGGCGCTAGCTGGAAAACGTACACGAAATCACGCGCGGGGCCGGGGGCCGAGGCGTACGCTACGCACCTGGAGGGAACGGCGGAGCGGGCGCGGGGGCCGCGGGAGGCGTGCGACTGGTGCCACGGCGTCTGGCGCCACGCCACCTTGCCGTCGCTGCCGGCGCTGATCTTGCAGCCGGACACGACGAGCTCCAGGCACCACAGCTCCGGCTTCTTCTGCCACAGAACGAACCCGCCGATCTCGCCGCCGCAGGCCTTGCTGCCCTTCTTCCCGCCGCGGTTTCCTCCGCCACCGCCGCCGTCGGCGTCGCTGCTGTTGAGCTCCGCAGCCGTCATCCGAACCTTGCCCATCGCGTACATGCTCTTCACCTTGTTCAGCGCCCACTCGCCGCCCGACGCCGCGATGTACTGCTGCACGATGTACTTGGCGGACGATGACTCCTGGAATCAGCACGAGCACATACATAGATGATGGATGAGTTAATCAGCCGATCGATCAGCAATTAACAATCAATAAAACCGATGAGAAATGCCGATCGCGATCGTAATCGTACGTACAATGGGATCGGCCTTGAGCTGCTCGCAGAGGACGGAGCACGGCGACTGCTTGTCGTGGGAGACAGGCAGCGGGATGAGCGGCGCGCCGATGACGCCCAGCATGAGCTGCAGCTCCCCGCGGCTCATGGAGCACGGCTCGCCCGCGCCGGACCGGTCGGCGGCGTGCGACCGCATCCACGCCTTGACGTTGGTGCAGCCGAACCTGGTCCCGCGGCCCCCGCCGCCGCCGCCGCCGGAGAACATCTCCTCGGGGATAGGCACCTCCAGCACCGTGTCCAGCGCGTCGTCGCGCTCCAGGTTCGGGCAGAGCTTCCTCATCCTCATCAGATCGACGCGCCGAAACAGCTCACTGCCTGCCTTCGTTGGTTGCCCCGCGCCGCGTGGTGCGGTTGCGGCCGGCTGAGAGTTGAGAGAGCTCTTTCTTTCTCGCTGCTGTGGTGTGGTGTGGTGTGGCCTCAAGTCCTCCTCCGGAGCGCGCGTTATGTGCCTTCCCCTTGGCCTCCCAGTCGGCCTGGGCCTCGGTGGACTTGTACCGGATTTGATGGCAGCTGGCAGGTGGGGCCTTTGTTTATTTCGCGACAGGTTTGGTTTGGTCGTGGCCGCACGCTCACTGCTACACTACCTGTTAAAAATTGCTGCATCTTATTTTGGTCGAGATTTCGTCGTGCGTGTGTGCGCAAATACGACCTTTTTTTTTTTTGGTGTTGGGTGTTGTGTAGTGCTATCGTTCCCACATACCCACTCGACCACTCCCCTTCCGAGAGCGTGCATGGGAGTTTCTGTGGACCCTCTACCTCTAGCGTGATCATGGGGGTAGTTGGCAAAATACCAAATATGCCTTGGTTTGAATATACTCCTCTCCGTTTCGTCTTTACTGCATTTTTTGACTTCATATAAAGCGTGTTTGGCCTACCGTCTTATTTAACATTTTTTAATAAATATTACCACTTTTGTTATGACTTATTACATCACTAAAGATATTGTAATAACGTTTTGTTTGTTTTATAATTTACATAAAAAATTTGAATAAGACGAAACATCAAACACGCTTTATTTGACCAAATATAGATCTTGGAGGGAGTACTGACTAAGAAACATCGACGCTTTGCCTTTGCTTGGTCTAATTGTAATAGCGATGGTCCATTTTGGACTCACTACTGGTGAGTTCAGACTGTTGATGCCCAAGTTGTTACTACGTACTCTTTCGTAATAACTGACCGCTTTTGCCTTTTGGTCAAGAACTAACTCATCAGGCAAAGATTATTGACTGACCTGCCCTCCCCGTAGCACGAACCATGCCGCCGTGCTCTGCCTCTGCGTACGTACTCTGTTTGAACTCTACACTCGCCAAGAACGGAACAAGCCGAGACGTACGCGCACCCACCACAACCACCAACTCCGTTCTGCTTCACTCCCATCGTGTGCGCCCAGTGCGGCGGCGTACGATCACGCGATCAAACCCGATGCCACTGCCAGCATCGTCATGCACGGGCGAGTCCCTTTCCATAACCGGTGCGCGGCCTACGTGACTGGTACTACCAGCTTCGAAAGATTTTGGAAGGACGACGATCTGCTGACGTTTGCCTGCCCTGCCTCGTGCACCCGATCGAATCGCTAGCTTCTCTAGGGAGGGCCCGTGTGTTAGGTGCCGCAATGATCGGCGGTCGATCGCTACCTATAGCTAGCTAGGCCGCCGCCGGCCGGTGCTCATGACAGGTGGACGTGACGCAGTTTTCACCCGTCTGGATGCTCTCCCTCACGGGCGGATCTATGTTACGAGCTCTGGGTGCGACCGCACCCACGGCTTCGTACGAGTTTCTGAGTAGGTGAAAAAATTCTACGGTATTCGCACCCCCCGGCTTAACTTTCTGCACCCACGCTACTTGAAAGCCCACGCTAATTGCCTAGGCAAGCAGCCAGTAGATCGCGTCGCTTTGCCTTCTAATCTAATCTCAGTCCGCCGTCCCGACTCCCCTGTGCATCTGGCGATCGCGACACAGATCGTGCGAGACTGCGAGGCAAGCTGTAGATCGACAGTCGACTGCCGTCCGGCCTGGCCGCCGTCTCCGATCTCTTGGCGATCGTCTGTTGTCTGCCGTCTCTACAGACTCTACTCCAAGCACCAAGCAAGCAGCAGCAATGCAGTACGTCTCTGAATCTCTGATCTCTCTCTTTTTTTCTTGATCGTGTCCATTGTTCAAGGGTACGCCACAATCCCTTATTAGAAAAATATTGCTAGATAGCATTCACAATTGTAAAGCAAACAGCAGTAGTACGTCTCTGATCTCTTTCTTTTTTTTTTCTTATGGATGCTAGGAAAACCATGGAAAGTTTTTTGAAAAGAAAAAGTACCAGATATAAATTTGGAAGAGGAGATCAAGTATGACCCAGGCTTAAGAAAGGAAATTGATTCTTACCATCCAAATCACAGAGAGATGGTGAGAAGAAAATATTTGGAGAATGGACCATGCCAACCTCGCACGTGTGTTTTTCCTCTACACAGATTGGGCAAAAAGACAATCCAAGAAGATTTCAACCGGAATGGTTTGATGAATTTGGAGGTTGGCTTGAATATAGTGAATCAAAAGATAGAGCATATTGTTTTTGTTGTTTCTTGTTCAGAGAAAACAAGGATGCAGGTTATAAAGCATTTGTTGTTGATGGTTGGAACGGTTTTCACAGGAAAGAGAGGTTAAAAACTCATGTTGGCGATGTTAATGGAGCACATTATAACGCTTTGAAGAAGTGTGATGATTTATTACAAACAGATCAGCACATAGATGTTGTTTACCACAGGTCTAGTGATGCATCTAAGAGGGCTTATCGTACTAGATTGAATGGATCCATTGATACTACTAGGCTTCTATTGAAGCAAGGCTTGCCTTTCCGTGGCCATGATGAGTCAAAGGAGTCTTTGAATAAAGGGAATTTCTTGGAGGTTTATGATTGCTTAGTTGATCATGATCCAGATTTGAGGAAGGCAGTGGGTCTTGCTGGTAATAGTAGTTTGGTGGCTCATGAAATTCAGACAGACATTGTTGAGTGTTTTGCAAATGAAATTCTACATTCTATTCTTGAAGAACTTGGCGATGATGTGTTTTGCTTGCTAGTTGATGAGTCAAGGGATGTTTCTTGTAAAGAACAAATGGCTGTGGTGTTGAGGTATGTTGACAAATATGGAATTGTGAAAGAGAGATTTGTTGGTCTTGTGCATGTGACTGAAACAACTTCTTCTTGTCTCAAGTCATCTATTGATTCTTTACTTGCAAAATTTAAGCTCAACTTAAAAAAAGTTAGAGGCCAAGGGTATGATGGTGCTAGCAACATGAGAGGTGAGTTCAATGGACTACAATCATTAATTTTGAGAGAAAGTAGGTCAGCATATTATGTTCATTGTTTTGCTCACCAACTTCAGTTAGTTATTGTGGCTGTTGTGAGAAAACATAAGGGTATTAGCAATTTCTTAACCATGATTCATAGTTTACTAAATGTGGTGGGTGGATCAGCCAAGAGAAGGGACATGATTAGGGATATCAATCATGAAAAGGTGTCAAAGGCCTTAGGTTGTGGGCAGCTAGAAACCGGGAGAGGGTTAAATCAAGAGCAATGTCTTCAAAGACACGGAGATACTCGTTGGAGTTCCCATTATAAGACTTTTAAAAGTCTTGTCGACCTATTTTCTACGGTTGTTGAAGTGCTACAGTTTGTGGAAAAGGATGACAAAGATTGGAAACATAGAGACCAAGCATCAAATCTTTTTTAATCTATTTTCAATCTTTTGACTTTGTCTTTTTATCTCGCATCTCCTATTGACCGCACTAACCATCACAAACACTTTGTCATTAGCATTGCAACGCAAGGATCAAGACATTGTGAATGCTATGAATTGTTTGCAATCAACTAGATTACAATTGTGTAACCTTAGAAGAGATGGGTGGAGCAAATTATTAGATGAAGTAAATGAGTTTTGTGAGATGCATGATATTACAAGGTTAGAAATGGAAGATGCATATGTTGATCCCAAAAAGTCTAGGAAGGCATCTGGAATTACAAACAAACATCACTATGAAGGTTATAGATTGGCTTGTTCAAGAGCTTAATAGCAGATTCAGTGAGACAAGCTCTGAGTTGCTTGTTTATTCAGCTGCATTCAATCCAAGAGATTCATTTCATGACTTTGATGTGGAGAGTTTGGTAAACTTAGCAAAATTATATCCTGATGATTTTACCTCTATGGATTTGAGGGATCTTAGGCAACATCTTGGCCTCTACATTGCTGATGTGAGGGCAGACAATCGATTCTCCAACATAAATACTATTAGTGAGCTTTCACAAAGAATGGTGGCGATAAAAAAAAAATTTGTTATCCATTGGTTTATCGACTTTTTGAAACTTGTGTTGGTATTGCCGATTGCTACTGCAACAGTGGAGAGAATATTTTCTGGGATGAAGATTGTGAAAACAACTCTTAGTAATCGCATGGGTGATGCACACTTGAGTAATAGACTTATTTGCTACGTGGAGAAAGAAGAATTAAACAAAGTTACCAATGATGCTGTGGTGAATCGCTTCATGAACATGGAAGGAAAAGGGCGCAGATTTTATCTATAAGAGGTAATGCACCTATTTTTAAATTTTCAATGATACATTATATAATTCTTTTGCTTATCATAAATGGTTTATTTCTTTTTCAGTGAGGATTTTGTGCTTAAGGATTGTATTTTGTCAACACTTGACAATCTTCTGTTGTTTTAATTGTCGTATTGGCTTAGTATATTATGATAAATGGTAAGCACAAATATATTACTACTGCTACTTTATTGTTGATGTGCATCAATATTGCTTGTTTTAAATTATTCGCCGGTCAAATTTGCTATGGGCTATTAAGTTGTATTGTTGGTCTGTCGTTTGGCCGTAAGCCGCACCCCCCTCCATAATCCTCTAGCTCCGCCACTGCTCTCCCTGCTCTACTGACTAGTGCTCTAGTGCCCTTGCCACCCCACCCCACCCCTCCCGGTGGTTGGGCCAGCCGGACGCCCTTCGCGCGGCGCCGGCGCGGGACAGCGAGGAAGCGGCCGCCGGTCTTGCTATTGTTACGCTGGTGTTGTACGTTTGCGTCGGCCGCGCGTGCTGTTCCCGCAGCGTTTATTGTATTGGCGTTCGTGGGGGTGCGAATCGAATCGACCCTGTCGTCTGCGGGCTTCCTCCGACGTGCCAACCAGGTTGCTGTTGCTGCTGCTAGCTGCTAACGGCCATGTCCTCCACCACTCTGCGTCTCTCTCTGTCCCGCCTAATCATTGTTGCGATCAACCGCGCGCGCTCGATCTACAGGTGTCCGGCTCCGGCCGGCTCGGCGTCGGATGGGATCATGGGAGGAGATCCAGGGATCAATCACGATGATATTCCTCCTCGTTTACTGTTTATTTACGATTCGGTACGATCCCGTTACATGTTACTACAGTACAGCCCGAGTGCTATATACTCTAGTCATGTCGTGGGATCGATCGCGGATATATATTATCGGGAAATCAGCTCATGATTAACACGATCTAGACGCACACAATTGCACATCGGATACGTAATAGCTAGCGATTAGAGAAAGGCTGATTCGATGATTCTTTATTTATTGGCCAGATCTTTTTTTGAAAGAGAGGGCGAGATCTTACAGCACGGGTGAGTGCTGAGCCATGTCTCTTCCGGGGTAGCTAGTTTACCGGCGGCGGGCGCGAGATCGAGCACCGGGCGCTCGCTGTCAAACGACTGATTGGTGAGCCGGGTTTGCCGTTCGCTGGTGGCGCGCATCGATCGATCCACCGCTTGCCGCCTGCTTTCGCCATAGTACGTGACGGGAATATCTCATATCGTTTTGCTTTGCTTTGCTCGACGTGGTATCCCCACCAACCAGCCCGGATCTTAAATCCGGTGAGCAGCCTGCGTCTTTCGTGCTACAACTAAAATGGCAACAACGACGCCACTGTTCGCTAATCTCACGTCAAGGCCCGACATCGCCGGACTCCTCGGACGCCGACGCTTTCTCCACCACCACCGGCGACCACACTCTTCACTGCTCGTTGTGCGCCCACTAGAGGGAGAGGGAGGGGTGGTGGTGGTTCAATGGCCACATCGGCGTGGAAATTTTGGCCGCCTTGCACGTTACCGACAATTCATTCATTGGATTCAAAAAGGTGCCGAGAGGACCAATAAACTGGAAATATTGCGTAGTACGTACAGACGAGACTGCAGGTTTTTTAATGGCACAGGGGAAATATAGTCAAAAGCAATTGGTTTGGGGAAGGGGTACAGGGAGTTAGGCAGAGGACAGACAGAGCGGATAGATATGGTCCGGCCGATGCAGAATAAGCCGTCGTAACAGGTCAAACGAAAAACAAAACCCAGACAAAGTTGAATTCGGGAGCGACGTACTAGCACGTCTCTGCCTGGACAGAATCTGCGTGAGAGGAGACAAGCTAGGGGGCGCAGCTAGCGCAAACAAGGGGTTGAGCGTCGTTTAGATGAGCGTCGTCGGCGACTGCAGCGGCAAGTAGCTCCACACAGCCGCACAGGGCACCTAACGACGACGCACGTAGATGCGTTGGACTGGACTACTTGGTCTACTGGAGGGTGTCTGTCGACATCGGTTGCCGAAGAGACGTCAGCGTAGCGGAGCACTACACTGTCCTGGCACGCACAACCAACCGGATCGGCTCGGCGACCCAATCATGTGTCTGTCTGGTCGTTTGGCTCGGTGGGTGCGCAAAAGAAGCGCGCCGCCGACTACTGCGCGGCGGTAGAAAACACGAGGCGTGCCCTGCCCGCCCGGCGCTTTCGATTCGAGCTGTAAAGCGAGGCCATCCGCGTCGGCCCCCTCTAATGCGCCGGTGCGGTGCGGTGCGAGCTCGGAAGGAGGATGGCCCGGTCCGGTGGCCGCGTTTTCGCCACGGACATCCACACCACGGCGTGAGTCGGGCACCCGACACGCATCTTGGGCGTGACATGAGTTGCCGAGGCTCCAACAAGTCAAAAGAGGGTGTCCCGTCCCATACCGAGCTGGACTGGCACCGGATATTTCGTTATAACCTGGTGAAGTGAATTTGTGAACCAGGGCTCAGACTTTTGGAAGCTGAGAGATCGTTATACGTTCCTGTTATTAGTTGCACAATCTGCGGCGGAAATTTGTGCTGCTGAGGGCGACGCGTGCTGAAAAGGAAGGAAATAAGGAACGTGCTCTCATCTGCCATTGAGTGGCCATGCCTCTGACTCACTCCACCGAAATTATTGGAAATGGTCGGTCGGTCGGGCCCCTTTTTTTCAATACTGTAACTATAATCACGGCTGTGTTAGGAAATCCGCCGTGCGAGAGTACCAGTTTCGGCATAAAGGTAGCGGTCCTTTGTTGCCAAGGAAAAAAAGGTGTCCGTTGTTGCCAAGGAAAAAAAGGTGACCGTTCCTCAGCTAGTCAGTTACAGACACAGTACATATGGTTTTACCAAGTCTGGTCAGCCAGATGCCGGAGAGACCAACCGCGTGGCGAAAAAGTTGGTGATCAAGTTGTTCACCTCAGGAATGCTGGTTGAGAAATTGAAGTTGGAAGTCGATCTGGTGGTACCATGGTCTTCCATGAACCAACGCAAACAACAAGGAGAACGCGAATTAGGCCTGCGAGTTGACTGATTTGGCATTCGTATTTTCTTCCACTAGTGACCGCAATGCCTCTCTGGATTCACACTGGTGTGCTTCTGGCATTGACCTATAGCTACACGGCGACGGCGTGACATTTCCTAGGATGACGCATAAAGTGACAGCATGAGTACGTTGATTCCTAAACCATCGGCCATCGGGTGAATCAAAACACTAACTTACGAACAAAGCTTCCGATGCTACTTCGAAGATTCCGTAGCTCGTGAAAGAACAAACAACCGGAGAGTTCTTCTGTTCTGTCGACAAGTGTATTTGTCCGTTCTTCAGACAAGACATCACACGCACAGCAACAAATAGTTGTGTGTCTGAACTCTGAAGTGAGGTGCCCGTGTGCTTCCCGATCGGTAGCTAGCAAAAGATGGCTGGCTCTGGCTGGGATGGGATAGAGACAAACGAACACAAGAGGACAAGTTTGTTGTACCTATCGACGAGTCTATGTGAAGAACTACGAGACAGTGTGAGTATATATCGTGCAGATTGCTTTGGAATGTTAGGTTAGTAGCGGGAAACATTCTTGCCACGAAAGAGGCTATTGCCACCCAAGGAGATCAGAGCTCGACAGGCAAATTATCCTTTTTGATTGTTGAAACGGTTGGGTGCCAGCGTTGGTAATGACTGTACTTATGTGCTAAAATCATCTGTTAACATAATCAGAGTAAGGAGAATAAATTGCCTGTCATGTATGTTAGGTGACAGATTACACTGCAAACCCCTTCTATCCTACAGGTGTTAGCGGGAAGCTTGTCATTCAGATGATCATTTAATGTAACTCATGTATACCATCAAATCACTCGATCTGGAATTGCGAGGTGTAGTTACGAATGATCTAAAAAGAAATCCCCACTATCTTTTCTTTTCTTTGGAACTGAAATCTACACTACCATGTTCCGAAGAACGAACTATACGTACGGAACACAAAAACTGATGCCAAGTTGCCGACGGGCCAACCGTAATATTTGGATCAGGTTGGGTTAGTTGGGCCGATCAAGAAGAATTTTCCAGGTCTGATCACCTAATGATGGGCCGGTGGTTGGCTCACGCTCAGGTTGGGCCTATGAATTGGGCTTTCAAAAGTCCCAGCCGATAATGTTGTATACGAGACCTGTTGTTCGTCGTTGCTACTTGTACTTGTACAATTGTATATTGTACACGAGGCAACAAAACATCATTCTCTCTTTTAATGAAAACATTCCAAAAGGGGGTCATGCACCATTTCATTTCTTCTCATATTTATACAGGTCAAGAATTATAAAATACGGTGGCCGGCCGTCAACGTCTCATCGCGTATCAGCAATATGCTTGACTATAGGCAATCCGAGCGAGCAGAGCAGCAGCACAATTTGCAATGCCAGTTCAGTGAAATTTGATTGGCGTAGCGAATGTGCGCTGCAAGCATCCAGTGAGCAGCTGAAGCAACGTCGTCCTCACAATTCTTCCCCCAATCCACACACACTCCCTCACAAACCACACAAACGGACAAACCCAACCCGAAACCAACGGAAGAAAACAAGAAGCCACCACCGCAGGGTAGCCTTCCGTGGCTAGCTAGAGCAAGCAGAGAGGCGATCGAGGGCACGTACGTGCCACCAGCTAGCAGCAATGGCCGCCGCCGCCACCACCTCCTCCCACCTGCTCCTTCTCCCCCGCCAGCAGCAGCAGCAGGCGGCCTCCCTCCGATGCCGCCTCTCCTTCCTCGGCCAGTCGTCCAGGAGGCCCGCCGGCAGGGCTAACGTGCGGTGCATGGCGGCCGTGGACACTGCTGCGTCCGCCGCGGCGACGGAGACGACGTCGAGCCCCAAGTCGAGCAGCTACGAGATCGTGACGCTCACGACGTGGCTGCTGCAGCAGGAGCGCACCGGCGCGATCGACAACGAGATGACCATCGCGTGCTGTCCAGCATCTCCACGGCGTGCAAGCAGATCGCGGCGCTGGTGCAGCGCGCGCCCATCTCCAACCTCACGGGCGTCCAGGGCGCCGTCAACGTGCAGGGCGAGGACCAGAAGAAGCTCGATGTCGTCTCCAACGAGGTAACTGACTCGCCCGTGTTTTGCGCGCGCGCACAGACACAGCCAAAAAAAGCATTCTAGCGTGACCAACACAAGTATAAGTACTAGACAAAGACAACCATCAAAGAACAACACGACGCGCAGGTGTTCTCGAACTGCCTCAGGTCGAGCGGGCGCACCGGCGTGATCGCATCGGAGGAGGAGGACGTGCCAGTAGCGGTGGAGCAGAGCTACTCCGGCAACTACATCGTCGTGTTCGACCCTCTCGACGGCTCCTCCAACATCGACGCCGCCGTCTCCACCGGCTCCATCTTCGGCATCTACGCCCCTAACGACGAGTGCCTCGCCAACGTCGAGGGAAATGAGACCGTAAGTGCTTGCTAATCATATATGTCTCCCTGCTTTCTAGGCTGCCTGGCTCATGGGCAGACCGTGTTAACGCTACGTACGCACGCGCGCGCAGCTTCTGACTCGGTGGAGCAGAGGTGCATTGTGAGCGTGTGCCAGCCGGGGAGCAACCTGCTGGCCGCCGGCTACTGCATGTACTCGAGCTCGGTGATCTTCGTGCTCACCGTCGGCACGGGGGGTGTACGTGTTCACGCTGGACCCCATGTACGGCGAGTTCGTGCTGACGCAGGAGAAGCTGCAGATCCCCAAGGCCGGCAAGATCTACGCCTTCAACGAGGGCAACTATGCGCTCTGGGACGACAAGCTCAAGAAGTACATGGACAGCCTCAAGGAGCCCGGCGACTCGGGAAGCCTTACTCCGCGCGCTACATCGGCAGCCTCGTCGGCGATTTCCACCGCACCCTGCTCTATGGAGGCATCTACGGGTACCCCAGGGACAAAAAAGAGCAAGAACGGCAAGCTAAGGCTTCTCTACGACGAGTGCGCGCCCATGAGCTTCATCGTCGAGCAGGCCGGAGGCAAGGGCTCTGATGGCCACCAGAGGATTCTTGACATCATGCCTACAGAGGTATCAAACTGTGCTTTCCTGAAACGCTACGTGTTCCCGGTGAAATTCTTGTATGTTCCCTTTGAAATTCTTGTCCTTGAATCCTGAAACGCGAGTGCTCAAACTTGAATCTTGAAATGTAGAACTGTGTCCAACTGAAAGATTAACCCATGTTTTTTTGTCGTGCAGGTCCACCAAAGAGTGCCTCTGTACATCGGGAGCGTGCAGGAAGTGGAGAAGGTGGAGAAATTCCTGGCATGAATGGCCCTGCTCGATGCCAGAGCTATCTGATCAGATGAACTTCGAAGACAAACAATGCAGTATATATTGTAGAATTTTCTTTTTGTGATGGGGGAATCCATTTTCAGGAAATTACGTTCTGGAGTACCATATGTCTTACTAGATCAAGTTGGAACTTGGAAGGGGATGTGTATGCTCTCTCCATCCCAAAATAAGTCTTCATCTCGTATTTCGAGATCAGGCACTCTCAATTTTGATCAGATATAATATACTCCCAAGAGCATTCTCTGAACAAACTTATATTACGTTCTCATTTTTGAGGAAATAGACAGAACAGACTATATTACGTTCTCATTTATACTAGCATACCATGATGACTCAACCACTTGACGTCTCCACGCAACAGTGGCACGTCAGATACAGGCCCGTCCCTAGGGGGGTGGGCAATCGGTGCTACGCCCTTGGGCCCATGAGGCTGGGGGCCCATGAGGTAGCGTACGTGTATACTAGATGTGTACGTGTAATTCTGTATTAGCCCATCAGCCGCCGTCAGACTTGATCGCCGATCGTGAGTTCGCGACTGCCAAGGGCGTCTCTCCGCTACGCACGCCGCACACGAGGACCGGCCATCGGCCTTCTGCCCTTCTTCACGGCAATTCCAATTCTGTAAAGGACTAAAGGTATGAACTAGTATTGATTAATTGATCTTGATTAGTTGATCTGTACAGCAATTAATTGATCTGTATGGCAATTCTGTAAAGGGCGACTCCGCTACGGACACAAGGACGGCCTTCTGTCCCTCCACGGCAATTTGGCAAAGGTATGATTCGTATGAACTAGTATAAGTGTACAGATCAATTGATCAAGATTAATAACCCTGAATGCTTAGTGCTTATGGGTAGCGATAGAGGCTTTAGGGATTTGGTTTCTAATTTATTTTTTATCATGTTAGATGTTACCAAAGAAACACAAGTATGGTGCTCAAACAAGAAAGAAAGAAAACAAGAACTTCAATCTATAGAATCACAAAAGGGTTCTCCAAATTAAAGCTATTAAAAAATTATTTGGGGTCAACAATGCTACAAGAAAGATTAAAATGGCTTGGCGGTGCGGCATTGAGAAGGATATTTTAGACACAATTGATCTTGAAGGTGTTCTTAAAGATTTTGCATCAAGAAATGCCCAAAAAACGCCTTTTTAAAAAAGATTAAAACATACTTTTATTCGAGGTAACTAGCCATCGTAGTTATTTTATCATTTTTATCTTCTTTGATGTACCACTACTTTTGCAACAAAAATTACTCTTTTATCAATAGTATTATATATCGTAATTGTTATATTAAAACTTTTTGACGGCTTCGTGTCTTGTTTTCCCATAAAATTTGTGGGACGGGCTGGTCAGATACCCAGAACTCCAACAAACAGGTTTACAGAAACACACGGGGAATCAACTGAAAGCACCGCACACAATTACACAACGGAACGGAGCGTCCAGACTTTTGAGCTCGAAACTCCACACCACAGCGCAAGCGTGCTTCCTTCCTAGCCGGTGATCTGGACGTTCTTGATGTCGGCCTTCTTGGCCTCCTCCTTGGGCACGGTGACAGTGAGCACGCCATTCTCCATGGACGCCTTGATCTGCTCTGTCTTGGCGTTCTCGGGCAGTCTGAACCTGCGAAGGAACTTGCCGCTGCTGCGCTCCACCCGGTGCCACTTGTCATTCTTCTCCTCGTGCTCCTTGCTGCGCTCGCCGCTGATCTGGAGCACGTTGCCGTCCTCAACCTCCACCTTGACCTCCTCCTTCTTCAGCCCCGGGACGTCGGCCTTGAACACGTGCGCTTCGGGGTCTCCTTCCAGTCGACCCGCGCGCCAGCAAATGCCGCGGTCTCCGAGCTGGTGCGCGGGAACGAGGGTACGAGCAGGTTGCGGCTGCTGCCGGAGCTGAAGGGGAAGCCATCGAAGGGGTCCCAGAGGTCCAGGGAGAAGGGTCGAACACGTTGCTGCGGCGGATCAGCGACATGGTTGAATTGGATGGGTTGTTGCGAGTCGTCGATTGCTTTTGGTGGATCGAAAATTCGGACTGGTGTCTGACAGTTCGATGTTGTGCTGCTTGCCACCTCTGATGCAGCGGGGCGGCAACAATTTATAGCGACGCGATGACGGCGGGCTTAGAAGGCCGTGGGCTTCTGGATACCTCTGGAGGACTGGACACATTCCAGATTAGGAAAAACATTCCTTCCCCAACTATCACGAAGTTCACTTTTCCTCCCTCAACTCCAAAAGGAACAAATCGTCTCCCATCAACTTTTCAAACCATGCATTTTTCCTCCTCGGCGGTTTTGGCGGCGGTTTTAGTACAAGTAACCGCGGGTTTGGTACAGTAACCACGGTTTGCTACAGTACCATCACCTTTGCCTTTTCCTTTTTTAAAAAATCCGGCTGAATCTTTAAAAAAATCATACTAAATCACAGAAAAATTAAAAATAGAAAATCTAATTTTGTTGGACTCCACATGAGTAGATCTACACAGTGAACATATAATATGGTATACTTTAGTTCAACAAAATAATTATAGAAGAGCATCTTATTTTAATTAATTATATATTCACCGTGTAGAACTTTGTACTAAAGCATATCATATTAAATATTCACTGTGTAGATCTACTCATGTGGAGTCTAACAAAATTGGATTTTCTATTTTATAATTTTTTATGATTTTCTATGATTTTTCAAAGATTCAACCAAATAAATGAAAAAGAAAGACAAAACTTTCATAGCAAAAACTTTGTACTAAAAAGCATATCATATTATATATTCACTATGTAGATCTACTCATGTGGAGTCCAACAAAATCGGATTTTTTATTTTATGATTTTTCTATGATTTACTATGTTTTTTCAAAGATTCAACCAAAATTTTTTAAAAAAGAAAAAGGCAAAGGTGCTGGTACTGTAGCAAACCATGGTTCTTGTACCAAACCCGCGGTTACAGAAGCAAAAGCGCCCTCAAAAAACCGCTCGAGGGAGGAAAAATCATGGTTTGAAAAGTTGAGGGAGGCGGTTTGTCCTGGCAGTTGAGGGAGGAAAAGTGAACTTTGTGTGATAGTTGGGGGAGGGAACGTGGACTTTTTCCTCCAGATTACTCTAGTAGATCCACAGGATGGCCCAACCGTGAGATCTCTAGCCCATGCGAAGGAACACGAGAAAACTCAGAAGCCCACACAGGCAGGCCCCCTCCCGCGTCGACGCTCCTCATCGTCACAAGTCAAAAGTAAAACAGCGCCAAGAAAAAACTAGTCGCCGAAGCAAACACAATTCAAACTAGGATAGACAAAAAAACAAAAAATAGGAAATTCAATCTCCCTCCCGCGTCACTTAAATAACGAATAGGAAAGAAACCATCAAAATGCTTTCTCCCTTGCCTACCTTTCTAAAGTTTTTTTTTTTTTTTTTTTTCCAAAGCTAAACTAATAACAAGGACGTACGCATGAAAATCAGGGAAAAAAACCCAGCAAAATCTAAACCTCACACACGAGCACACCACAGCCACGGAGCCTCAAGAGTCAAGATAAGGCTTATCCTGCAATGGCGCGACCAGAGCTCCCCACGTCGGACTCCCACGCTGACATGGCGCTCCTCCTCCCTATCCAACCAACCTACTTTAGCTTTTTAGCCTTTCTCCGCGCCAACCAAACCATTCCCACTCTCGCCATCTAGCACGCTTGTGAGCTCGACTACCGTGTTGCCATGGCAGCCACCGCGTCTCTGTCCGCCGTCGCGGCGCCGCTGTCGGTGGCCGGGCTCAGGAAGCCGCTCGGCCTGTCGTCGTTCCAGCCCCTGCATCCGCGGCCGAGGGGCGGTGAGGATGACGGCCGTGCGGGCGTCGGCGTCATCATCCATGAAGGAGAAGGCGGCGGCCGGGCTGACCGCCGCGGCCCTGGCGGCCGCGCTGGTGGTCCCGGACGTCGCGGAGGCCGCGCAGTCGCTCACGCCGTCGCTCAAGAACTTCCTGCTCAGCATCGTGTCCGGCGGGGTCGTGCTCGTTGCCATTGTCGGCGCCGTCGTCGCCGTCTCCAACTTCGACCCCGTCAAGAGGGCCTGATCTGATCTGATCTGATCGATCGATCGAAATAGGAGGCACGTCTGTCCCCTGTGTCTTTTCCTGCCTGTATCGACGACTGGTGCTATATGTATCTTCCTTTGTGTTAATTAATTTTTTGGAGAATGTCCAAACATATATATGTATGATAAGGAGTTCGAGTTAATCGTTGCCCTTTTTTTACATGTTCTCTCTTGCCCGGAATAACGCTTTAATTTGATGCATGCGTATTTTAGAGTTTGTACTGTATGTGCTTAGTCACTAACAGTCTGTATGTGCTCAGTTTTGTTGAGACTTGTCTATATTATACTACTACTAGGAGCCGATCTTCAATCTGATCTATACAAATGCTAGTAGACTAGCAGGAACCCCACGCAGTGATGCAGGTGCGCGGGCTAGCCATCTATTACCAATGAAGGGTTTTCATGAAACATATAGTAGCAGAAATTACTAGTTGGGATTACAATTAGCAATCAAATTAGAAATTGGAAATTAAGGATACATCAGCTTATTTAACAAACAAAAAGTATAACAGAAGGTCAGAAGGCACCATGCACTTTGCTATGTACCTGAGATTCCTCTCAAGCAAAAGAAACAAAAACCATGCACATTAATTTGTCCCATAAGTTAAACAAACTGTGATGAATCTAGGAACCAAGTATGAAACTAAAATAATGAATATCGCAGTAGAGAGTATGAGGCAGCTACATGGGGAAACAAATTGTTCATTGTTCACAGAATTTTTATTACCATGAAACACATGAGCCTGTCAGAGAAAAAAAAAAAAAACGTTAGTCCCGTTAGTTTTTCTTAAAAAAATTATGGTATAACAATTTGAATAGGTACTGTCTGTGCTTTGTGCGCAGGGTGTGATTACTGGAGCTAGTCGATAAAAATTAAAAGAACTAACCCTTTCAGTACCTACATGCAGAGTAATTGAACAAATAAGCTTTTCAGTAGGTGATCAAAGAATCACCGCAATGTCTTGTGTGACCAATGGATTTTCTCTGTTCACTCCAAACCATAAAACTGCTTGCACACCATATAAATAGGATCGGAGGGAGTAGTACCAAATGATCATGTCTTACAGGAAAATAAAAAACATCAACTAACTACTAATACCAGCACTTAAATCGATGATAACGTACTCATATTTCTTTAGGACACACAGATGTCATGTTCAGATTCCTGTGGATCGTAAGTAGCAGTCACGCCACAACGTATTGAAATCGAAAAATGTGATTGGCAGTGGAGGAAGGAGAGCATACCTGTACCTGTGTCTGATGGTGCCGACTCCAGGAGAGGGCGAAGGCACCAGAGCCGGAGAAGCTTTAGGTTCCAGTCGCATAGGGCGACGCGACCGGCCTCGGCGCGCCGTGTTCTCTGGGGGAGAGGGAGAGCATGCGGCCGTGGGCGTAGGAAGGCGCGATGGCTGATGGGGGTAGGCATAGAGAAGCAAGACAGCGCTCTAGGGTGTGTTTGGTTCCTTTCTTTAGAATCTGGCCCTGCATCTGCCCGTCCAGGCCCCAGCTGGCCAGGCCTGGAACGTGCAATGAGGTCTTGTTTGGTTGGCGATCTGAGCGAGCGGCTGAACCGCAGTGTGCTCATATAGGGCGCGCCAAAACATAGGAGGTAACCCCAGCGTTCCCGGGCGAATCGCCCGCACTCCCGCCTGCATCGCCTCGTCTCCCGCCCAGTCGCCATCGCCGCCCGCGCGAGCCAGGCTCGGAGAAAACGGAGTGGGGATTCGTTTTGGAGAGCCCGGCTCGACCGTTGGCCTGCCCCGGACAACCAAGCCCGAGGGGGTACCCGGGCAACCAAACACGACACACTCGCACCCACTGAGCCGGGGATGGGGGAGATGAGGGCAACCAAACACACCCCTAATGTGTTGGCGTTGTGCATCACTTTATGCTTTGTCGCGTCTGTATTAAACCCGCTTTCAAAGAATTTCATGTCGATTAATTTCCGTGAGTTGCCAGTCCCCACGGGCCTACGTCTTATGTGAAAAAACTCATGTCTTATTACTATCATGACAAAGGGCCTCTTTGGCGGGCTCTTCCCAGCTTCCGGCTCCTCCACCACTGCCGTGTCTTGGGACGAAGCCGGGCCGGAAGCCCCCGAATCGAGCTCCTCCCCAACAGATAAAATGGTACATGTGTCGATGAGAGACCGAGAGGAGGAGAGCTCCTGCCGCTCCGATGTACAGTAGCACTACAGTGCCATCACGAGGAGCCGGAGCCGCAGCTCCTGCCTGCAGCCCTGCCCGCCAAAGAGGCCCAAAGTTAGCTCATTGTGTAGTTGCCTATTCCTTACAATTCAGATGTCTCATCGAACACGTGGTATCTACAGAAAATACTGTCCTTGCATCCAACACGCGGTATCTACAGAAAATATTGTTCATTTCCCCCATTTCTACCAGTATCTACCAGTATCTAAAGATAGATGGTTAAACACACAGTGATCTACTGGTAAGTTCTCTCTTATTAAATCAGGATATAGCCAACTTGTAGCATGACAGATACATACATAGGTATACAGACGCAAAAAATGTCACCCGTTGAACCAACCAGCCGATTGGAGACCAAACACCGCGGCAATGCATTTACACGAATATCTGCAAAGAATAAAGGAATGCGCCTCCACGGGAAATTAGCAGCAGTGTGGCTTGTCCAGGAGACTACTCTGAATCGTAGAAGTCGCTAGGGCACGGTGTAATTACATCCGACTCCAGCATCTGTACCACCCTGTGCATCGTCGGCCGCTCCTCTGGCAAAGAGCTAACACATTGCTTGGCAAGAGAAAGCAGAGCATCTAAGGTCTCAATCTGCACTCCTTCACAGTTCAGATCCACAATTTCCCTCTCCCGGTTCTCACCAGCAAGAAAATTTAACTGCCAAAAGACAAGATGATCCTGTCAGGTTACTCCAACTCGATAAAAATTAAAATAATGGAGCCTTATGACAGCTGTGCATATCAAAGGGAAGGTCATAACAGGACATACCCATCCAACAATGTTTAATCCCTTCTCGATGAAGGATGCATCAGTAGGCCGCTTTCCACTAAGTATTTCAAGTACCAAAACCCCAAAACTGTAGACATCAGTTTTCTCTGTGGCTCTGCCAAATTGCATATACTCTGTGGATTTGGATTTTGTTGATGTTAGCACAGAGAATTAACAATGATACTTTAGCAGCCAGAGAAAATCTCAAGCGGCAATTAAAGAGTAAACAAAAGTCATTTCTTCTTTTTCTCCTCGAGATGTAACAGAACGACTTCCACATACCTGGTGCAAGATAACCAAATGTTCCTGCAACTATTGTAGTAATATGTGATTCTTCATCCTCCAAAAGCTTTGCAAGTCCAAAGTCTGATACACGGGCCTCAAAATTGCCATCAAGCAAGATGTTGCTTGACTTTATATCACGATGTATTATTCGAGGCGAACAGTCATGGTGCAAATAAGACAAGCCTTTTGCAGCACCAAGTATAATGTTAATCCGTGCATCCCAATCCAACTGTTCAGATTTTTCTGCAAAGATTTACAGACAAAACAATGCAAGGAGTGAATATAAAAAGTGTGAATCCAGAAAGATTCGTTGAGACTAGCTACAAAATTTTTAAGTACTAGAAGGATGCCCCCACACATTGGTGGAGGGATCACAGAAGTTATGCAGGAGCATTGGAGCATTATTTAAATAAAAAAATATATGAATATGATGACTATATTGTGGAGTAAGAAATTTATGATGATAAATGAGAAGTGCATTAGAATTTGCATTTAAATAGACAAAACTCTTGAGTGACAGTGTTAGTGAAGTAAAATTATTGTTTCAATGCTACTATTGTACCTTCTCAGACTAGTACAAATTATAGTTTCCCTTGACTGGGCCAGTGTGTAAATCTAGAGATGGGATGCATTGGACAGATGGGATTTGTAGTGGCAATTGGACAGCAACAGATATGGAATGGTGTGGATAGCTTGCATGAAGAGAGAGAATATCATAAATCCATGCTGGTGGTGTTTTCTTTTGTAAGGGTTATAGATAATCTCAAAAGAGATCAGGGAATTGTCGTTCTCAAAAAGTATTTTCGAACTTTTGATCATTGTCCTATATCAGGATCAATTGCTAAGTGTGACCTAGCGCCACATACTCTTGTGTGCCCATAATATCCAGAAGCCTAAACTTGTTGTTCACATTGAACAAAAACATGTTTAGCATGTTATAGTGGCAAAGGGACTGAGAACAAGCTTGTTAGCATGTTTATTTAAAAGCAACTATAGATGAAAAGATAAATGCAAGCGAAGAGATGTAAGCTGATAAACAAAAATGACACTTTACCATGAAGCACTTCATCCAGGCTTCCACCTGGAAGATAATCATATATCAAAAGTTTTGATGAAGGAGAGTTGCAGTAACCACGAAGATTGACCAAATACCGATGTTTAACACTTCCCAATATCTCAAGTTCTCTATCAAAGAACCGATCTAGCCCTTCATTCGTTTTCACTATTCTTTTCAAAGCAAAAGACATTGCCATCGTCCATTGCAAGTTTATAAACAGTTCCAAAGCCTCCTGCTCCAATGATGTTTTCTTCATCCATAGTCTCTAGCTTCTTGAGGATGTCTTTTGAGGAGTAAGGGAGGTCTCCATGGAACATCACGACAGAAGAGCCTGAAAAATCAAGCAATGTCACAAGACAATTTCCTCTAAAAAATAATAAAATACTTGCACAACATATTCCATCCCAGGGTTACCTCCACAGAGCTCCACTCTGAAACCACGCATATCTTTCTTTCCAAAATTTTTGTAAAGAAAGCAACCCCAGAAACACATTAAAGCCACCAATAGGAGAGCTCCCACTGTTGCCACTGCACTTATAACAAGTCTGGTAGAATTCCCATTCCTTTTACCATTCATGTCATCTGATGTAAGACAACACTAAAATACATAAGAATGCCAGGAAACAAGAGTTGAAAGGCAAAGAAATAAAATGAGCAGTTGTTGAGAACAAAAGGTAAAAATCTTGAATCACAACTTATTGAACACAGGTTCTTGGAAAAAAAATATATATATGCCTGTTTGAATTGTTTTACATCTTGAAAGAGGTAAGGCTAGAAGGATTCTTATACTGATCATATTAGCATGCAGATCCATACTTCCCCCTTAGGATGACAAGTGTGGTGACTAGGGACTGGGGACTCTTATAAGGCAAAGAGGTAGTTAGGAGCAACCAACCCAAGTAAGCAGTAATACACAATGTCAGTTCTCACCCAAAACAAAACTTTATACATAGCAGGTCACCAGCAAATTAGAAGGCTAGATTGTTCGTTATCAGAAAACTGCTGTATCAGGTTAAATATCCAGGTTCAAAAGGCTGTAAGCTAGAAATAATCCTTTGTGCTCTTTCAATGTTGTAGCTAAGTGGTGCTTTCACCCCCCCCCTCCCCCATTGTAATTGTCTACTTCACTGTTACCATTTTGGTTCTCCACAAGATTCATCTTTGATGATAGCATGCAGGCACCTGGTTTTTCACAAAATCTGATCCAGTTCACAACTATGAGGCTTGAGGCATATGGGTATCAGTTATCAGATTTTAACTTTAACACTAACAATGCTGTCTAATAAAGCTTTTACGGAGTAATTCCCTAAGTAGACAACTGGACCTTATTAGAGTTTAACACTTAATGATGCCGTATTCAATAGCTTTTAATTCCCCAAAAGGAATATGGGACCACAGTTAGGCACATGGTTCTTAGCATCATAGCATGCTAAAATTAAAAGACATAGCCTGTAGGTCCATCTCTTGACCTAAAATAAATGTGCCAAACATATCAACTTGCACAACCCCAAACTGCCAAGGCCATGTTTCCTACTGGTGATAAAACACACCAGATGCAGATATAAGTAAATCGCAACATGATCACGCTTACAGCTAAAAACTATGTTACTAGAACACATTTAGTACCTGGGGAAGGTGACTGCTGACCATTTGAAGGTGATTGAAGTGCATCTTTGCACACCGAGTTTATCTGCTTCCCACATAAACCAAGGTTCCCAACAAAGCTACATTACCAAAAATATAATTCAGTTGGAATCTAAGGGGTGGAAAGTAGTATTGTTACTCATTCATTGGACAATGGAGAGATACATTAGATAAGCTTATGAATCAATATCTCTGTAAGTCTGTATTAACAAGATCAAACATAAAAACGTGTGATAGTGAATAAGATAGATATGGCTATAAATAAAACAGGGTAAGATACTCACGATGTCTCATTGAAATTGACAAGTGAACCAGAAAATGGTATTGCTCCTGTCAGGAAGTTCATGGAAACATTGCTGCACAAGGTTGCAGGTAAATGATTTTTTATCTGAGCCATAACTTTTCATTACAATTAGATGGATTTATACAAATAAAAAACACTTACAATGATGTAAGTTTGGACAGCCTATCAAGAGAATGTGGAATCGATCCGCTCAATGTATTACTGGATAGGTCCCTGGAAGAGAAAAAAAAATCGATATATAATAATCAATCTATAATTTTTTTTTACCATGGCTGCACAAACTTTCTGTAAACTTCTTTTCTAAGTTGGGCTTTTAGGTTTTGTCTACTACTATAGTGCAATAGTAAATAACTCTCTGGAAGCTTGGATCAATCTAATTGGAGAGATCTATCTGATGTGGAGTGGACAGTAAAAATAACAGAGACATTGAAAAACTGATCAATAGTCAATTGAGATCTAGAAATTTCCTTCTGAAATCTGAACTTACAATGCCTCGAGTTCCACCAGATCGCCAAATTCTAAAGGGATGTATCCACTTAAATAATTTCCTTGTAGATACCTGCAAGTCATCAGTCATCACACATCAGAGAACACAAGATACACTATACACAGTGAAGTCTGTAATACATAAGCATGCAAACTGAATTGATATGGATCAGTGTTATCCATGGATTATTTTTTAGACTATCTAAGCATTGATGCCCTGAACACTGCACTATAGCCATTAGAAAACTTACAGTTGTTGCAACTTGGTACAATTCCCCAGTTCAGGAGGGAGTGAACCATACAAACTGTTCCCCTGCAGTGACCTATGCAAAAAAAAAAAAAAAAAAAGACACATTTTAGATGTACCATAGAATGATATGAGGGGAATACCAATAAGAAAAGATTAAGAAATGCCAGTTTTAGAACACACTTACAAAGTTTGCAACTGATTTAACCTTCCAATTTCTGGTGGTATGGGCCCAACTAATCTGTGGTATGCAAGAATCCTGAATAAAGGAATAAGTCAGATATTTATACTACATTGATAGAAGATACCGAAATTTCATTTTCTTCCCTCCATTCCAAACTGTAAGCCATTACGTGGATTTTGCTATGCACCTAGATATATTGTCCAGATGCATAGCAAAAAATTTATGTACCTAGAAAAGCCAGAGCGACTTAAAGAATAGGCCGAGGGAGTATTAGAGAAATTCTATCCCATAAAAAAAATACTGATGCAAAAACTGTAGATAGCTAGTTAAATATTAAGCAGGTCACAACAAACCAAGTTAGCTTAAAGAATGGTTCTTTGTTCTTACAGATTAGTCACCCTCTTGGTCTGATTATTATCACATCTAACACCCTTCCAACTGCAGGGGTCTGCATCTTGCTCATGCCAATTTAGAAAGACTCCATCTGAATTTGTAACTGCCTTCTTGAAAGTAAGAAGTGCTTCACCTGTAGAACACCAATGAGTGTTAGCATTTTGGACAAGCGGAAAAAAATGTGCCACAAATAGCAGACATAACCATCACATACCATCTGAACTCAGTGTTCTTGCCTCATGAGCAACAAGGTGCAGAATTATCAAAATGAAGAGGTAGCTGGGCTGTTTCCTCAGGAAAGAGCCCATTGATAATCAGGTGGTGAAGCATAGAAGATCAGCACATGCTGTTACAGTTTCCAGATGTCATTGATGAAGCATCTTCAAACCAGAAATGGAATGGATTTCAGGCAAGGCCACTCACTGAGTGGTCAAATAGATTTCCAGCCCTGGAACAGGAACAGTCATAAAGATGAAGTTAGCAAGACAAAAGCATAACCAGAAGCCCTTCAGCAAATAAACCATGATATGATCACAAAAAACACACAGCAGATCAAATGCAGCATACATCAACGGTCATACAGAGGGAAACTAGAAATGCTTTCTTTTTTTATTTGTGATGCAAACTTTCCTAATTTGCCTCTGGATATTTGCTTCAGAGATGCAAACCTTGAAAGGGGATAACAATTACCAACGGGGAGAAGCACAAAGCCTCTAGTTCGAACTAGAACAGAAACACGTAGAGGGCTAGCTTATGCGCTTGTCACTACCCCTCGCTTAAATCCACGGCCATTTAGTTCAAGCTCGCAGCAATTCAATGCTTCCTCTCCTTTAGAAAACTTCCAAAGAAGCAGGGAAGACACCCGAGCTAACAGTAGGCACTACCAGACACGAGCGTGCATCCAGAGTCAAAGCCACTGCAGTCTGCAAGCACAGCACATCTACAGGCGACGCCACCGACGCACAAACTAAGCGCAGCACTTCGTGAGGGGTGGCGGCGGCGGCGGCAGCCTAACGCGTCCGCATTTACCACGGCCACGCACCAAAGCCAGCGCAAATCAGCAGAAAACAGAGGCAGATCCGGCGCGAGGACAGGGTACCTGCGCCGCGCCGACGCCGGCAGGCAGCGCCGCGGCGATCTGGGACGGGGCTCCGCGAATGGGGGCGGAAGCCGCGGGCCAGGCGACGACGGCTGGCAACGGGCGGATGACGCGGCAGCGGTGGGCGGCGTGGCTGGCGAGGGGCCGAAAGCTTGGGGCTGGAGAGATTAGGCAGCCGCTGCTGTACTGAGTGAGGCGTAGAGCAAGCAGTGTACTGGTGTGCCGTGTGCGCGAGCGAGCGAGGCCGTGCGTGAGAAGGGAGGGCGGTTTTGTCCGCGTGCGGGCGGTGGTGGGCGAAGGAGGAACGGGACACGGGACGAACAGCTAATCGCCCCCGTTTTTCTGCTCCTCGCACCGCTTTCTCTCTCTGCCTTTTCTTCCCCACGCCACACCTTTCTTTCTCGTAGGTAAATGGATCGATTGATTGATGATTAATCAGGGGCGCGCATGTACGTGTATTGTATGGCATGCTGACCGAAAATGACATGTCAGTTGGGAGCGAGAAAGCGAGAGATTCCTCCAATCCTCCCGTGAAAAAGAGGGAGCGAAGCATCTAGTGTGTGTGGAGTGTTGCATAACCATAGCTCGTTTGGTGAAAAGGTCTGCCTCATTTCTACCTCTTGGATATGTGTAGAATTATTGGATGTCTGGAAAATGGTTCTCCTAGACGACGATGTAGAGCTGTCAGATCATCGTTGTATGGTTGGGTAGCGGATTGTTCATCTTCCTACTGCGTGTTCGTGCCAGCCTTAAGCCACCCCCCTACCACCTTGCCGCGGCGCGTAGGGGTTCGTCGGACCTACGCTGTCTAACGTGATCCAAATCCGATGAAACCCTAACACGCTGCGGTGGCCTCCGTCTTTGCTCCCCCCACCACCACCATAGCCATCCTTGCCCCGGTTGGCCTAGCCTCGACACGCCTAGTTGTCTCCACCACAGCTAGGGCCTCTAAATTCTTTCTATGCTCGCCCGAAATTACAAAACTTACCTTTTGAGAACCCTAGCGGCGAGAGAACTTCTAGCCTCCAACACCGGCGAGCCCCTCTTCTACGCTAGCCGTCTTCTTCTTCTTCAACTCCGGGGAAGGGTGGGTGAGCAGAGGAGCTCGGGCGTGGGTGGCGTCGCCGAAAGCTCCTTAGATTTCGGTCGGCCAAGTCTACGAAATGTGATAAAATAAAATCTTGGCCCTTACTTAAGAAGAACGAAGTATCGCGTCTCAAAGATAGCATACAGATTTATTAGACGATTCTTAAAGAAAAGACCATTAGTAGTTTCTATCTCTTATAAATATATACATATTTCTTCTTAATTGGTTGTGTGATTGCAGAGGTGAAAAAAAATATTCCTTTATAAAGACACATATATCTTTCTTGATTGTGCTTACGTATAGATACGATACCCGTGCTATCTCTCCTCTCTTCTTTTAAGGTATAGTCTTCTTTGACATCATTGTTTGCTATTCTAATGATTCATTTTATTGCCTCTAACATTAAGTTTGTTTGATACGGGTGAATTGACTTGTAGTCCAATGGTAGGACGGTTCGAATGAACGCTACCCACTGAGAGTTCAAATCCTGGTGCCTTTGGTGCTCGCACCTTTTCGGATTTTTTCAAGATTTGCCGGTGTTACGCCAATGGTGATTTCGGGAATCTCCAAATCTATTTGGGTGAGTGTGAGTGCGTGTTATGAGTGTCTCAAGCGTTGTCGCGTGTTATTATTCAAAAAAAAAAAAGTCTGTTTGATACGGTTTTGGTTTTTTATCTATTTATATTACCAAAACAAGCTGAAACTCGAAGACGAACAACATGTTTTTAAGCCTTTTTATATATGTCCACTTTTTATGGCCACAATACTTTTGGTTTTCGAATGAATTGAAGTAGGCATTGGATTGGATTGAGACAGGTGGCAGGTTTTTCTGCATCATAGATTTGACGTGTGATGGTGCAGTCTTAAGTTCTTTGTAATAACATGATTAAATAGTATCGTCGACTTTGTTGCATGACAAATGTATGTTCCATTTCAGCACTACATTGACATTAATATTGATCTTATCAGGTCTCGTCCCATGCATTAAGGGTTAGAGGTATTTACAATGGTACCGGCAAAAAAAATTACATTGCAACACGTGCCATTTAATTTTATCCCATTTCTTGGTCGTCAACACATATTTTTTTCTCGATTTGATATCATAGTTTATGCCGCTTGCGACTCGATCAATGGTAATGATCAGTAAGATCAAAGGACATGGAGCTTCAAAGAGACCTATGGATATCAAATTTGACTCTTCACCTCATGCTATATGCCTTCTTGACTTAGGATCCAAGTGTTCGATCCTGAAATTCTAATGTTTTTATGGCATGAGCTGGATGATGTTTATTAAAATCCCCAAATGCATTTGGAAGTTTTTTTTTTTAAAAAAAAAAATTGTTGGTGATTTCTTGAGGAAATGAGGATGGACAAGATGATAATGGGTGTAAGGATGCCACATAGGTGTTTTGTAACATGACCACATTTTTAAGTAGAGAAACAAGAAGTGAGTTTCATCGAGATGAAAACTATTTTGACACGATCTATCACCTCTTGTTTAGTAATGTAAGTAAATGTCTACGAAACTATAGAATGTAACTATGCCCGAAGTTTGGTCGGGCTCGCCTCCGGCTCCATGGCAGCTGCGGTGGAGGAGTCACACCAAACGCGCTGGCAGGAGGAGCCGCTTCTACCCTTTCACCACAGGAGCCGGAGCCCTTTTGTACATACGGATGCAGAGCCTCGATTTGTGGCTTCACCGCTCCAGCTCTCGCGTCAAAGCACCGCAGATGGAGCCAGGTCAAAAACACTCCTATGTATTGAGACATAGAATGTACAATGTTGAGGATGGATGTTTTATCCATGTCCCTTTTTTATTTTACAATTTACATGATGTTAAACCGCACATGAAGATCGTAACATGTTCGAAATATTGCTTCCTTAATTAATACGGGAGTTCGCTGCAATTTTCATGCAATGGGGCTTAATTAAAACGTTGGAAGACCGAAGGCGCTTCTACGGGTGCAGACCATAGTACGTTAAGCGGAAGTAGGAGCTGCCGGTGGGGCCGATCCCCTGACCAACGAGGCTGAGCTGAGCTGTGCTGTCTCTATACTCGGTGTCCTATCCTCTCGACGTGACCCCTGTCCATCTGCCAACCCAGCATTACCCGCCGAACTGCTGCTTCAGCTTGATTACAAGCCGAAGCCATTGTTTCTGTTAAGCAAAGCTACAGCTAGTAACAACATTGTTGGGGTTCTCATGAACAGGAATGGCCCACTGCTACTCTGCTAGCAGTGTTAGATTCTAATAGTGGTAGATGTATGGACTATTAGTACTTGAGAAGGCTTAAGCACAGACTGATAGTCAGATCCCTCTAATTCTCTTTCTCTGGCACAGTAGCATTGATGAATGCCGAGCCAATGCCTAGCGAGAGGAGCGAAACATGTCAGTACCATCCAGCACCGGCTAGATCAGACAAGGCTGAATGGGATCACTGGCAGGTCTCCAGCATCCACGACTGTTTCTTTTTGCTGTTTCTCCGATCGAAACGAGCGACGCCGCTGAGTCAGACAGCCATCATAACTGCGCGAGGCCCCAACGGAGCGGTGAGCGGGGAAACGCAAAAGCCATCAATCCCGTGGACACCACACCACAGCGCCCCCACTTGCGCAATGACGATGCCCGACGCCCTCACCTCGCCGACGAAGCGTCTCCATCCGCGGCGCGAGGGCTGGAGCTGTGACCTTTCCGGGCTCCATGTGCGTGCCGGGTGCCGCGGCAGAAAACAACAGCGGCCTCCTCCTCGTGCTCGGTTACGCCGGACCAGCAGCGGCAGCAGAAGAGATGCGAGTTTGGCTCCATAAATTCTGCTCCTGCAGAGTCGGGCAAAGCAGCAGCAGCTCGTGGGCGGTGATCGGTGAGGGGGTGGAAACAGGAGTTTCTGTGGCAGTTGAGGTTCAGACTTTGGATGGAAGGAAGGATCCACAACTGGTACCAACTACTACCAAGCTTCTTTTGCCCAGTCAGATGTACAGGAAGCTTCAATTGCGTCCTTTGCCTATTCTATTTCTGTTCCGGACAACGACACCATTCAATATGTATCTAGAGCAAATTCTCGTTAGATCTACCTATACAAAATTACAGGAGGTTAATAGCCTCCAAGCCATATATATATAATAAGAACAAGCTTAGTTTCAGACCGCCGGTAACACCTACCTACACAATTTTTCTGAAGAAAGCCTCATCATGGGTGTGTTTAGATCCCAAAATTTGGTGCAAAATTTTGGAGGAATGTCACATCAAGATTTTTTGTTAGTGGTAAATATTATCCTACCATGGCGTAACTAGTCTTAAAAGAATCGTCTCGCAATATACATCTAAACTGTATAATTAGTTTATTTTTTTACCTACATTTCGTACTCGATAAATGTGCCGACATTTTGATGTGATGGGGAATCTTCTTTTTGCATAGTGGAATTTGGAGAGAAAGTTGGATGCTAAACACACCCCATATTCTGCTTCTACATCTACAGTGTTTCATACCATAACCACCGGCAGCAGTGCCAGTCTCACTGTTATGAAATCATTAGTTAGCATAAATTTGGCAGGAAGCATGCTGTCCGAATATAAAAGGGCACGTTGACAGCATCTCATCACCAATAGCTCTGTACAATGTTATAATACCAAAAAGAAAATCCTAACAGCCAAAACTATATTTTTACATACAGTTACCAACCAGCGAAAAGCCTAGAAGAACAATAATCTGCACAGAGAGGTAAAGCTTCTACGAAACGCTAATAGTCTCTCATGGAACATGTCATGTACAATAATGTAGAAAAGGACCATGACAGCAAGTCAGCGACCATAAGTACGAGATGGATTAGGTAGTCAGTAGTCCAGGCTCTATCACCTTGCTTGCCGGGGCTTTGTCCCTCTGCTCTACATAGGCAGATGGGAACCAGCCAGCCTTTCCCTTGCATTCACCTTCAGACCAACCATTTGCTGCCACCTGTGAAGAAAGACAATGTGCTTAGTCAGTATTCTGGCCCCCTCCATATCTCCCAGAGAATTAACAAGACGACGAACATGACAATTATAAGCTGTCTCGCATCCTAAAAGATTGTTGGTTACGGTTACAGCACTATGCAAGGCAGTTTGGATGCTGCCTGCCTTATGAATTACTATAGATTATTTAGTGGGGAGCTATGAATTTTTTGATTTATCATTTATTGTCCCCAGAACCTCAATAAAACTAAAATGCTGCCTAACAAATAAAGCAAACCACATACCTGGCCCCAGAACCTCAATAACATATTCAAATAAAGCCCACCGTGAGACTCAGCTCAGCTCACCATCAGCTTGAGCATCGAATGGATGAATAACCTGCCCAAAAAGCGAGTAAAAAAATCCTGAGCTAATAGAATAATGTGTTGTTATGTTCAGCACTGTAGACTTATTGTACCCAATAATTACGTTCAGCACTTGTGATACAGTGTCAAGCTTTGTTGAAGATCCGTTCACCAATCAAATCCATTATTCATTTAAAACTCCAACAATTCCAGACTAATCATGTACCCAATACAGAGTTCACATAATTTCAGAACTTCTCAGGCATAAAATTAGCCATTAAAACATGATATTGTAGGATATTATATCTATAATTTAACCAGCAGAGAAGTTTGAATTACATGGTAATTCCAAAAATCTCCATCAGATTATTTAAATATTATTTAACAAAAGATAGGATAAAACTCATGCCAGACAGAAGGTGGACCATGGAAATTCTAAGCATAGTATATTGAAAAGTGACGAGTTTAGAGCAAACACATCGTAAAAAACTAATGCATTATATATACAATGATATTCACAGCATGCACGGCCAAAAAACGATCATACCTCCCCAGAAATTGCACCTCCTGACTATTCCCTGTGGATTCGCTAGGTTTAGTTAATACTGGTTCTTCAGATGTGCTATGTGAGTGCACTTGTGCTGGGCCTGTATCTGATTCAGGCTCTGATGACTGTTCATCGTAATGGTTTGCTGACTCATTATGATGCTTTGCATAGAGCATCTGCGCATAAGCGAAAAATGAAACATAATGATCTTAAGCTTATCAAGGTTTACGAACAATGCAAACTAGCTATACAGGTGAAAAAAGTGGATTTTTCTGAGCCAGTTGTGCACCTCATCATGGAGTTTATTCAGAATATCAGCAGCATTTTGATGATATGTCCTCTCAGCATCAACCTGTAAGCATAGACTAAGGGTTGTCAAGAGCCATCGAACTCTTTATCCAAGAAACATAATGCAGATGAGTGATAGACATTCTTCAATCGAAGTAACAGAAGCCTGCACAGGTTTGCAACACAGCAGCACATGGCAATACTGGAACTATTTGTCTGGGAATTCGGGAATTTGAGACACAAAGTTGGAACAAATAACCACAGCAAGAGAAATGCTTATTCCTTTTTCAAGAAGTTCCAAAACTTTTAGTGTTAACATGCAAATTCTACTACTCATATGATATTTCAAGACAGTTAATCAAAGGGGATTAGGGCACTGTTTGGTAGAGTGGTAGAACAACGCTTATCTGGAAGCTGTAAAAATAAAGCAAAAGCGCAGTCAAAATAAGGTCTGACCGAGCTTTGAGTGCTGTGGGGAGAAGCGCGGCTAGAAAAGCTGTAAAAAAAACATGCTGTTTGGCTTTTAGGGCATCTCCAAGAGTTTCTTAAAAAAAAAAAATCAATAAGTATTTTCAAATGGCTACAAAATGTTGGGAGCACATTTGTCAGGTTCCTCCAACAGTTTCAAAACTCTCCCTCCTACAAGGTAGAAGGCAATTTTGCATCAAGAATCTCAAACTATTTCGAAATCACCACAACCATATTTATACTTTTTTTAGGCAATGGGGGGGAGGCGTTGCCCACCTGATTTTCATTAATTATTGGCCCAAACCGGCCCATACAAAATAGTTACAAAAACATCACTCAGATGGTGATGCATTTAGACTTTCTTTTTTTCTCTTGTGCATTTGCATTGGGAACCCTGTCCTCACTCCTATTCTTCCCCATGTCCTTCCGCCTCCAGATTGGCCAATCGATACACGCAAGATATATGCTTGGATTGATTTTCCCAAATGAGGAAAGAGTGGGGGTTGAGATAAGGAGTCATTGGAGAGCATTTTTTTTTTTCAATATTGATAAAAAATCAAGATTGTTTTTGTAAACTCTTGGTGATGCTCTTAGTCTCAGCTTACTTTGGCCACAAGTAGCTTATAAGCTGTAGACAACCCTGTATTACAGGTTTAAATCTAGAAATCCAAATTCTACTCTTCCAAAACAAGGGATGGTTTGTTAACTTTGTTAATCAAATTTCTGTAATGAACACTAGGGATGGGGTCAACACTGGCCTGAACAGGTAGCACATGAAGAATCATAGACAATTACATAAGAGATATGCTGAAAATAGTAACAAGGATGGCAAATCTTTAGAAATGTGAAATCTAGCAATAAAGGAGGCAGGTTGTTGAGACGGAAAGGCTTGAGAGGATTGAGTGGTCGTATACAGGAGATCATAATCACTACGAAAATGGATCAGGTACTTTCACTTAATATATGAATATGCTGAGCCAAATCATACCATTGCAAGGAGACGTTCATACGTAACTTGCTGTTGCTGAGCCTCTACAGCCTCCATAGCTGCAGTTGCTTCTCTTCCTAATGCTGCCAGTGTAGTTCGAAGATCTGATAATTTCGATTCTGCATGTTGCAGTTTCACAGAGTTATCTGTGTTACCACTACTTTCCTTGGATTTAAGTTGCTTTCTCATCACATCAGCTATCTAATAAAATAATTCACAATTAGTAGCTGCCACTAGTCTCTGTACGGAAAACATATTTTTATGATTCATTACCTGAAGAGACTCCATGTCCTGTCTGATCCGTTGATATCGGTAAGTTAGCAATCGAGCATCTTCAAGAGGAGCACTCATTATCATTTCTCGGAGAGGCTCAAAAACCTGTAAAATTGTCAATAAAGCCAATAAGCTAAAGTTAACATCAAAGAATATCAACTTAGATGATCTAGGCTAATTCAAGGATTAAAGAGCACTCAAATCCCTGAAAATTGTATCAATAAGTGAAAATTTGTCATCACCTGCTCTCCAAGAATTTTAAGAAGATCCTCCCGCTCTTTCTCTATTTGTTTATGAGATTTACCGAACTCCTCAGATGCCCTTGCAAGAGCAAAACCAAAATGTTGATTGTCGTTTCCATATTTACAACAATCCTCGGCTAGTTTTTTCACTACAGAAACATCATACCACGATTATAAAATATCCCAAGATATAAGGAAGCAAACAGATATAGCAGAAACACTAACACCAAAACTCACCTATCTCCATCTGCTTGGTGCTAACCGCAATGAAACCTTCGACCCCTCGTACAATATTTCGCTGGAAATGCTACAGAACAAGAGTTTTTTTTGGCCAAGAGAACCTTTAAACAATCAGCGAGGCTAGTATTTGTTGTGAGGCATGTGATAAGCTGAAGTTAACTAATACCTTAGCTGCTCTTGTAGTACTGTAAAGCCTCTGGAGATTCTGGTGACACTCAAGCTCCGCTTCATCAACAAGAGAAGGGTCTTGATTATATCGTGTACTGAACTGCTTGAGAACCGCCTGCATCATAACACATAACTCTCTCAAGGAGGCCACATAGACAAGGAAGCGGGGGAATGAAGTAAGCCTCAGCTGGACTAAATCAGCAGCCACAGGCCAGCGGCAAGAACTGGGAAATTGGGCAGTGCTCATACTCAACCATAAGCAGGCTGGCAATACACAATTCAGTTGCTTCCAGTTCCAATTGCTCCTGCTCTCCCAACCCAATACACAATAGCTAGGAGCTCGAAACCCCAAAACTAAACTAGTTTTGCAGAAGTAATCAACTACGTGAGCGAGCACACCAACACAGGCGATACATACACGTTGTTCCCAGGGTCTGCTCAAATCCCGCGTCCTCAGCGCGCACCCGGCCACAAAATTGCCCGACGAATTCAGAGGGGAACCAGGAACTCGTACCTGCTGCTGCTTGGCGACGTGCTCCCGGAGCTTGCTGGCCTGCTTCTTCAGCGCCTCCATCCGCGCCGATCGGTTACGGAGGAGTATTGGATGGATTGGGGGGAAGAGACAGCCGTGCGAGCCGAGGAATACCCCAAGAACGAAAAAAAAAAAAAAGAGGCAAGGTTACCACTCCTCGCTCAGACGCCCAGCACGGCGGCCGCGAACCAGCGGGAAGCAGCTAGAAAACGGCCGCTGCGGCCGGGACGGCGGCCGAGGCTACCAAGTAGGCGCCACGGGCGTGTCACACAGCAGCACACGGAATCGGTGCGGAGACGGGGGAATAGTATAGTGGCAGGAAGCCAGGATGGCAGGCACCGCCCGGTGTGGTGTGTAGCGCTGGTAGACCCTGGCTCGTCTCTCCGCGCGGCCACTCGGCGTTTTGTTCCAGTGCGAGAGGGGAGCGGTGGTGGTGTAGTGGGGTGTGGTGGGGTGGGTGAGGAGGAGGAGGGGTCGGCGTCGGCGTCGGCCTTGCCTGCTTCGCTGTAGCGGTTGCTGCCGTTGTCGCACGCGGCGCGCCTGGCAAAGGGGTAAAAAGGCAGGGTGAAAAGTTCCAGGAAAGTGCAGACGCGGTCGCGGCGGCCAGAGGGAAGCGGCGACGCCGTGGCCACGGTGGGTGTTGGATTTTGGCTTGCCAATTGGTCGGCGGTTTGCGCCCACCGTGGCGAAACGGGAGAACTCCAAAGTTGAAAGTTCACACACAAAGCTGTTGCAGACGTAATCGCGGTTAAAAAAGGTAGGGAGTATTACGGGATCAACGATCGAATCAGGGAGATTTCGCGTTACTCGCGTGTCCATATGTCGAAGGCGGCAGCGCCGTGACCGTGGGAGCGATCCGACGGGGAGCGTAGGAACGAATGAACCGAAAGTGGCGGTTGCCTGGAGTGGAGTTGGTGGCGTCCCCCGTCCCGTCCCGAGAATGTGACCGGAGACAACGGCACGGATGCTGTGCACCAGAAGCACCGCCCATGCTTACCACCCCTCCTCTGCTTGCCGGCCCAGCCACTGTGCCATCGGATCGGGGAGTCGCAACTCTATCACAGCCTATGCGTTAACTCCAACCGCATCTTTATCACCGGAGATAAATGCGTCGGGTTTTTTTTTTATCTTTTTCGTTTTTTTTTATCCCGGTCGCTTTCGCTTGGTACCTGCAGGGTAAGACTGTTCCGTCATCTCATCTCATCTCATCTCTATAATAGTGGGAAGTTCATGTCTGAATGCTTTGTGATGCATGCACCACTTACTGGACTTGCCAAGTTGCAATTCTGCAATGGGTAGTCCACTGATGTTGCTCGCTTCTTCTTTTCGAGGAACAACAGGTCATTAGTGTGATAAACAGCTTCAGCAAAGCGACGAACATGTACAGAAACAGAATTGCCGCGACTTAAACAACGCAATCCAGCTAATCATCCGCCAGCAGATCCATCCACCAGGCCGTCGCCCTCAGTGAGCTGGTCAAGATGCATTGCATACCTACCTGTGAGCAGTAAGATGGATGCCTCCACAAGCCAATAGCCACAAAAAATGTCCTAAAAAATATGAAATCACAAAGTAGCAGGGAATGAAGGCACCGGCTGATAATTGGACAGAAAACATTCCTCGGCAGGTCTACTGAAAGCCGATAACGAATTCAAGTCTTGGTCCAAATAAATAAAATATAAGCAAGAAAACAATGTCATGATATCCAGATTGTTCATTGTTGATACGGTGACCAGTCACAACCCAGTACCCACCACTAGCTACATCAGTAGATGACGCAGCAGACGACAAACAACGCTACCAGTTGTGATGCCAGACACTACAGCAGTTTTCATTATCCTGAGAATTTTCATAAACACAGAACCGCCCGCCTTTCTCGAGAACACGAACACGAGGAGGTAATGAACGATCAATCATCCAGTTCCAGCCAGCCACGGCAGCCTATCGGCTGACATGGGGATGAAAGCCGAGATGCAGAGGACTCCATGTTCATGGGAGCAGAGCTGGTACTCGCGTTAGGCTCAGGTGCTTCAGTTTCTTCAGGAAGTTTCTCATTTAGATCAAAGTACAACACATGCTTTCCTGGAAATTTCAGATGATCCCGTGTTGCACTGTTGAGTTCTCCCACCATCTTATGTTTCCTGGAAAGGATTATACATTTTACAGAAATCACTAATTCTGAGGGAATGGAAACAGATCCTAGATGACATATAGTAACATATAGTAACATATAAGGATGGAATAGAAAAACAATCGTTCCTGTTCTTGAGGCCGTTTTCCTTTAATCTTAAATGTTCGTGAGACTTCACCGTCAGCAACATTGGAAATATCCCTGTGAAACAAGTACCAACGGTTAATGAAAACCAATTCATTTAAATCAACAGCATGTCCATATCACTGGTATCTAGTAAACAAAACATACGGTACCTTGGCAAGCACTTCCGATGGTATGCGATGGGACAACGTCTGCATTGTACCAAATATGTTTCCTCATCCTTTTCTGTATGTTTCCTAGTTATTATTGTTCCTCTCTTATTCTTGCACGAATGACATTCATGCAAAGGGCACTCGAAGTCCCGGGGATTTTTACTAGGATCGTACTTCGAAAGGCAATTAGGATGGTAAAAGCGCCCACAATACTTCTTCTGACATTTAAGGACCTGATAAAAGGTAAATAAAAAGTTAGCAAGATGAAGGAAAAAAAGACCAATCTTGATTAGCATATGCATAAGCAAAACATTGTTAAGTATTCAGAGCTCATAGGGAATAAGGTTTTGTTCGCTCTTTCATTTATCTACTCCCAACAATTTCAGCACTTGAGATAAAAATGCTCTGTAACATCCTATGTTCAAAATCTTCTTATGGCTTAGCTCTCGTATGCGCATAGCACCTTGCATGTGGGCTCATTCCATTATGAGGACCTGGTGTAAGAATTTTTGGACATGACTAGTGTTGCATCATCAGTTTTTCCCTTTATCCCCGGTTACATAAAACTCATAATGAAAATCAAGAAAAATATCCCATCATGAATAGAAGAGGAAACATAAATACTATCTTTTTCTTTCTTGGTAGACATACCTCTGGCGAACCTGAAGGGATCTCGGAGAATCCCAACTCCCCACAAATAAAACATTGATGCGTCTTGTACTCACAATTCTTGCATATAAATTTGGTTGATTTTTGTTTCTACATCATTGATATGTATATGTACATTAAAAGGCTATGTTGACATAATAAAGCAAGAATAAAACCAAATCATTAGGCAAAGGATTAGCACCCATTGATCATCCTTCAGTTCAAGACTTCTGCAGCTAGAATCTTGACCATAGATACTATTTGGATGGAACAGCCTTCCACATTCACCAGCACAGCTACAATAAATCAAATTAGTCATGGATATACTAACCATTGAATAGATGAGGTGATTAGTGCTTACTCCAATATAAATAATCTTAGTGTCGATACAATCTAGTTAAAAAATGAGGTAATAACTAAATTGATATACAGTGTCAAGTTTCAGAATAGATGGCAAGTCAATGTATTTCTGCTTGAACTATGATAAATTTGTACAACAATTCTTAGCACCTTATCAAATACAACTAATAAATATTTCACGATCCACCAATTTTGGGACTGGCCATCCATATAGCAAAGATGTTGAAGGTGGAAGATAAGAAATGCAACCACATGACTATATACCTAGGGTTGAAAATAGAACAAAATACCTACCATACCAAGAGACCGCCGTCATCACAAATTGCACAAAGATAATCATCCTGTACAAGCAAGCAAACTAAATTATATGACTTAAAACCTGATGAATAACAAGAGTCTAAAACTGTTTAAAAATTTCTATAGCTTCAACAATCAAACAAATGAACCTTGAAGGGAGATGGATTATCAATTTATTTACATAGCAACTTCAATTTATTTAATCCAAATACTCAAATTGTGTCATAGAATTTCATTAGTGGAGTCTCGATAGACGAGAATAGTTCGGTACAAGAAAATGCACGATCTTAACAAAAAGGTTCAATAACTCAAACAAGAAGAGCTAAGCTTGAGTTCACAACTCCAAAAAGATTTACATCAAGCTGAATAAGCTGCAAGCGGGGGTCATTTCCCCAAACAATCTCCTATAAGGAAGTCATAGCATTGGTCTTTACTGAAAAAGCATCATATAATTCTTGTAGAATAGCAAAAGGATTTCATGTTGTAATACAACTAATATTTGTTTACATATTAATAATAGAAAAAAGAATGCAAGAACTACTAAGAAAGGATATAAAATTTTACCACAATACCCATCTTCAAGGTATAATCTCTTGCACTTAAACTAGGATCCTTCCTCATGGGTGCTCCAACTATTAAGAATTCAACAATGAAAAAATAATGGATAAATGGCAGGAGTGTGTGTAGAAAACATTTATCACAAAACATTATCAATTTGCATATATAAAATTTGAATTATTAGAGTTCAAACAATTGAAATATACAATCGAATATCAATTGGTATTGGTATGCAAAGCCAAAACATTTGAAGCCAATATGATACGAGCCACCAGGATTCAAAAGACTTACCTGTTATGAACATAATATCTATTTCTATTATGTAGAGGGATATATCTACTTCTACAATGTAGAAGGATGCAGAAGACCAAAAGGTTTAAATAAAACCAAGGTGTCCTGGGTTAGCAAGTTGAGTAAAGCAACTAAAGGAAGCCAACTTAACAACTAGCTAGCTATATCTATCACTAGATGACACAATTACTCTATATGCGAGAAAGACGGAGGGAAATGTATGGAAACCATAAGGTTCTATACTCCTCTTAGGTAGCGTTTGGTTGGGAGTTAAGGTGGAGTGGGACAATCCCATCTCTGATTTTCTGGGATGGGACGGGTGAGATGACTCCATTTTCTGTTTGGTCGATAAGGGATGGGATGATCTATTTTGTGCTTGGTTCAGAGGCATCAAAGTGGGCTGAGCCAGTGACAAGTGGGATCCATTCACCTATTTATTTTTTTCGTTTTTCCTTCTCCTCTCCTTATCTTTAACTCCTGGCCTCTAGATGCCTCCTCTCGGTTGTGCCGCCCTAGGTCTTCTTCCCTAGCGAGCCCGGTAGTGGCCTGTCCTAGGCCTCCTTACAAGTGCAATCAAGTCCTAAATAGTTTTTGGTGATGTTAGACATAATTAAAGGACTAATCGCTTTGACAAGTGCTTAACAGGTTCTCATTAATCATGGGTGCAAAGAAATGGGGGTCTCTCCCCAATCCAAACGGATGGCTTGCAAAGGCTCAAAGAGCTACTTTACCTTATTTTATATTTTTGAAATCAAGTTAGATGACAAGTTGTACTATCAAAGGGGATACTTATAGTGTGTTGGGTGAATCAAGTGCTCAAAACACCACGTATAACTCAAATAATCCTAACCCGCAAAAAGCCAGCTGGGCAAAACTCATATCTATGTTTGGCCTGCGTGGAACCTGGGCTTTTCTGGTCCGAATCGTCGTGGGAGCAGAGGGAGGTATTTATATCCTTTCCCCTCTCCCCCAACAGTTATCTTCTTTATTCACTCACTTCCCACAAACTGCAACTCTCTCTATCTCCAAGCTTGGTGCCCCCATCTCCCTTGCTCAAATCTTTGTGATTCTTTAAGGGATTTGGCTCTAGAGAGTGTGAGAAGCTCGAGAAGATCCTTCTCCGTTCTTGTGCACTTGGTGAAGCCCTAGCCTCTTGTTGTGTTCGTTACTCTTGGAGTCTGGGTCCTAGAAGGCTAGCATTTGCCCGAGAGCTCCCATTATGTTATGGCTAAGCACCGAGACGTTTGTATTACCATTTGTGACTTAGTGGAACCTTCTAACCTATTGCCTTGGTGATACATTGGATACGTTGGAGAGGGGGAGTGAGTTAAAAGAGACTTCATAGCCTTCATGGCTATCCTCAACAACGTAGACGTAGACAAGCCTTTGTGGCGAGCTGAACCAATAGACAATTTCTCGTGTCTCTTGTGATTTAGATTGTTGCTGCTATTACTTTTGATTTAAATCAATTTCTATCCAATCTACCAGTTCCTCATCTTCTAGATGCAACCAACCATTTGGATAACATACTTCTTTTGATTTGAATTTGATTCGATTTCTAGGCTTTGCATCCAATCTACTAGTTCCTCATCTTCTAGATGCAACCAACCATTTCGATAGCTCAACATACAAGTAGGCCATTATCGTATATTCACATTTGATCTAGTTTTCATTCGCCAAATTCTGAAATTGTTCAATTTTGTACTCTAATCCCCAAAACCTCCGCCTTTAGTCCCAAAACCTCTAGCCTCCGCATATTTTCCTAGAGGTTCCTTAGTCTGATAGTTTGCTCGAAGTTGATTGAATTTTAAAAAAAGGCCTATTCACCCCCCCCTCCTAGGCCACTTGCTAGATCCTTTCACTCCGCATCCACACGCCGCCACAGGCCACCTCATCTACACGCCACCCCGGACCCCGCTTGCAAGCTCGGCCATACGCCGTCGCGGGCCTCCTCTACCCTGAGATAAGTTGTGTGCCGTCGTGCTCTACCCCCGAGCGAGCTCGGTTGCTATGCTGCCCTCATTACATTGTCTTCTCTTCTCCCTCGTGTGCAGGCAGTGTCGTACCACCTTAGGTCGCCCCTCACCCACTCGTATCACTAGGGTAGGGTCGTTCCGCATCCGAGGGGAATATTCTCCTCACAAACCATCCCACCCCCAAGATGCCCCCAACCAAACATCCAAAAAGAGGGACCATCGCACCCCTATCTCACTTCATCCCACCAACCAAACCCTACCTTATATAACACATGAGGAAGATGAGCAAAATGGGAAATCAAATTCGAAGCGAAAGAAAGGGGAAGGGAGAGAAAGCATACCACACGGGAGGAAGATGGGGAGCACGAACCCTGTGGCGGCGTCAACGATGGTGGCAACGACGACGACAACGACGATGGCTGCGGCGACGGAACGCATGAGAAGAACACAACGACAGAAAGCGGGCCAGAAAGAGGGGAGGCTCCAAGCACGCCAGCCCAATCGGATATAAAAGGGTTGCAGGCACGCCGGCCCAATCGGATAAAAGGCCTAGGATGTGCGGATGCTTGCAGCGGTCCAATGAGAGGAAGGCATGGGTGTATGTTACTACTATGACCAACAAGGACACGCGGTAAAAAAAATATAAATCAAGTACGGAATCGTACGGGCCAAAGTAATCGTGTTATCGTGGAAACACTCGCAGGTGGGCGAGATCAACTCGTTTAATAAGAAAATACTTTATGGCATCAAATAGTTTGATAGATCAAATCAACAATATAAAAATGTAGGGAGTAGAATAAAAAAAGTGGTAGATATATTTTTATACTATAATGCAATATATTTTTATAAGTTCTCTTAGAGAAAACTACCCATCGAAGAGTTCATACATTCTATGGAGAGTGCTACTATAATACCTAGGCCCATTGCTCACTGCTCGTGGTCAAGTGTGGCAGTGTAATAGGATTACACACTCAACCCAAAAGTTTAAATTGGTGAGCAATTAGCCATATGCTTCACTACCCATCTCAAATGAAAGCTCCTTCGAGCCTAAAATGTAGAAATAGGAGTTGGCTGCAATTAATAAATAATAATTCAATTGACAAGAAAGGTTATCTAGACCCATGGCCTTGTTACCATATCAAGTTGGATGTACCAATTAATTTAGCCATGTGAAAGATAAACAATGTAGATGAAGATTTTTAGGTCCATGGTATGGTGTTAAGGATGGTACTAACGCAATTCATTATATCATTCTTTTCACATGCTTGAAATGCACATCACATGAACAAATACCAACATTGGAACATTTTTTTCATATACAGTATTGTGTTGTAAGGACATCAAGCATCTCAGACATTGAGTTTTTGGACTTTCGTTTGGTGTGCGTGATAACCTTGTTGTTTGCTTGCAATTGAGTTTCCATATGCCTAGATTGGTTGCATGCCAAGAATAAGGATTTTGAGCTTTATTTGGAATGTGGTATGCTAGATCATTCCTATGGTACTTCGCTGAGTACCATGTATAATGGTACCCAATATCTTGGTACTCATCACCCAATATATTAATTAGCTGTAAAATGTAGCCTAAAGTGTAAACCAAATATATATAAATCCCTATTTAAGTTTGGTCTGAAGTTGAGGCTCCATTATGTTTAGGGAATTGGACCAAATCAAATTCACATGGAAATGGGAATTACATTCCAATTCAATTATTTTATTTGGTTTGAGATGGTCTTATTGACACAAAAATTGAGTCAAACTAATACTTATGAGACAATTTCTCGTTGCTCTTTGCTAGACAAGTCATTACTAAGCACAAGCAGCTAGTTAGTACTCAACATGAGAGGGGCAGTCACTAGATTTAATCATGGGCCACACGACCTGACAAACCCAATCCAACCCATCCTAGATTATCTCTACCTAGCTAGGTCATGACTACATGAAAATGGGCTTAGGCTCCTTCCTTTTCAGGTAAAGCAAATTTTGGATCAGGTTTTTTTCTTTTTGAAAAATTTGGCAGAAGCTCTGCCTTTCAATTAAGTATGTACAGTATGAAAGAAAACATGGTGGTTCTCATGCCATTGCTGAAAGACAACAAAGAGAAACACCATCAAAATACTAAGCTTAAGCAAAAACTCTCTTTCTTTGGTCGATGTCTTCCTTAATTCTTGCAGCCACGCTTCTTCCAGATGTTCCAAAAGGTGTAAATCACCATCCCATTGAGCCGTCTTCGCTCTAAAAAATTGGCACCTTCCTTCTTCCCACCATGCTTTGATATCGACAAGATTGGCCCTTAATTGGTTTTAGGCGATCCGGTGACATAGCACTTATAAATAAATAAAAATTGGTTTGTTGTAGGAGCATGGAAATTTAAACGCAATATGTGTAAAAGTGACATCTTTTGGGCCTAGGAATAGGGCTCTTAGAGGCTAGCTACTGAGTTAAGGATTCCGTCAACATAGTACCTTAGGCTCTCCGCACTCATGTTCCTCTATTTACTCTCTCTATACATCCCAGTCATCAAGATTTTCTCCTTTACAGCATTCTCTCCTGCACTCATATCTCCTTTATATCTCTACTCTATACCAACTATCATTAGTGGGGTCCACTTATAATGTTATCCAAATATATCCATGTGAGATCTAGTTTTGAAGAATTTATTGCTACGAATTTAATGGTGTAATCGGAATTTAATTTGATCTTTTAGTTTACGAGGTATAACATTTTTTGGGTTAGTATCATCAATGGGGCCCGCGCTGGCGCATGTTTCCCTCCCCTGCCTCCCGCTTCTGCCTTCAGCGTGGGACCCGTCCGTCCTTTGCCGTAGTGCCTGTATCTCTGGTAATATGGCGCATGCGAGAGCCTTCCAGGCTGCCATCTCAGCGTTCCAGTAACCCACTGCAGCAGTTTTTTTGCTGTATCTGGCTTACCTGGCTTCCCGGATGCATATACAGACCAACGGTGCAGACGGTCTTAGAATCAGTGGAAAGGAGATTAACATTTCACGAACACATTGGCACTTTTGAAGATCTTTAGCTTAATCACATTCACATATACCTCCATGTGAAGTGTAAACCAGTGAACCACCCAGTTATCGATGGCGGGCTGAGCTGTTAAGTGAATCAATAGAGAGGTAGAAAAAAGAAAGATCAACTATGACCCACAAGAACCAAGGATTTGCCAATGCAAGCGCAGAGTACTCACCTGCTGCATTGGCCACCGCGGTCTCCAGAAGAACCATCACAGCTGATTCCACCTGGATTGGATGAAATCCAGCGGGAGCAAGACAACGATGCTTGGCACATGCTGATTCCGCTGGCATCTAATCGAGGACGCCACAGGTATAATACCCTTTCCTCGAGGTCCGACAACCGGATAAGGCGGCGGAGGCCTGCCAAAGCTTTGGGCCTTTGGCGAGGTCGCAGGGGCAGGGAATGCCCTTGTTCCGGTGCCGAGCCATGTCCCCCGTGGAGCACCGGGCCGCTTCGCGGTTTTCTCCTCTTCTTCCATTTCAAGATGCACGAGAGATTTCGGGATGCCTGAATCAACCTGCAGTCGGTCGGATAAGATCGCTTCTTCAATTAGATCCTACAGCCTAGTTACGGGAGACGCAGAAGCGGAGGCCAGACGCCGCCGGTTCGTGACCCGCGGCGACGCCGCAGACGAAGGGCGGAGACCAGAACTTTCGTGGAGAGATACGTCTGTCTTGGCGCGTTCGGCTCGCCGTGCCGCTTCGCCGGTGTGCGCTGCCCATGAGGCCACGATAGTGGTGGCCGCCTGGCCGGCCGCCTGGTGGCACCGTCGCCTTTCTCGTGCCGCCGCTCGCACCGACCGTGACGAGCCCCAGGGCAGAGAACCGAACAGATTCGAATGGGACAGACTACATTTTGTCAAAAAAATGAATGGGACAAACTACATCACGAGTTGTTGAAATCGAACGTTTTTTTTTTTTGACAGCAAAATCGAACGGTTAATAGCCGGTTGCCGAGCATCGTGGCCCGATCCACTCACTCACCCGTCTTGCTACCAAACTCTACTATCAAGAGATGGGATTACCGTCTTTTTAGGATGAGTGATATATAGTGAAGCGACAAAAACATGAACATATATCTTAAGATACTACCACAAACGAAGAAATTCTTAGATGAAGAGCAAACTCACGAGACATAGATCATACAGAGTACATTACCAAAGAGACACAGTTTCTGACCACATTCCACCATCATACCACACTACCATCACATTAGTGACAAACACTCGATAATTTTATTTATGTCACAAAACGACCGAGACGAACTGCCGTTTCCTCCAATCACGCAGGCACGACGACCTGACGGATGTCTAGCCGGAGATCTGAATGGACTTCACCTCAGGCTTCTTGACGTCCTCCTTGGGCACAGTGACAGTAAGCACGCCGTTCTCCATGGCGGCCCTGATCTGCTCCGTCTTGGCGTTCTCGGGCAGTCGGAACCTGCGCAGGAACTTGCCGCTGCTCCTCTCCACGCGGTGCCAGGTGTCCGTCTTCTCCTCCTGCTCCTTGTTGCGCTCGCCGCTGATCTGGAGGATGTTGCCGTCCTCAACCTCCACCTTGACCTCCTCCTTCTTCAGCCCCGGGACGTCCGCCTTGAACACGTGCGCCTCTGGGGTCTCCTTCCAGTCGATCCGCGCGCCAGCGAAGGCCGCGGTCTCCGAGCTGGTGCGCGGGAACGAGGGGAAGAGACTGCTGCTGCTGCTGCCGGAGCCGAAGGGGAAGCCCTCAAAGGGGTCCCAGAGGTCGAGGGAGAAGGGATCGAACACGTTGCTGCGGCGGATCAGCGACATTGCCGGTTCGATTTTGGCTCCTGGTCTAGTTTACGACTACGAATTGGAGATTTGGGCTTGAGAGGTTCGAACGATTTGGTTGAGCTCCTGATCGCTTGTTGCTGTCTCGATTCATAGTCGCCGGAGCGTGAGGAGCTTTTATAGAGGAAAAGCGATAGCCAAGAAGTGGAGGAGAAAGTGGTTTCTGGAGTGTTCGAGCATGGACCCGGCGCCGCTGGATTCGAGCGTGGAGAATGCTAGAGCTATCCAGTGGCAGTCCAGTGGCAGTGGGTCTCTCTCTCTCTCTCTTTTTTTGAAGAGTGGTTCTCTTCTTCTAGATGAAAAGTAGTTGGGCTTAAAAGCAATTTTGTTCATGGGCTAAGGCCCGGCCTTGTGCCAAAAATCAATCGGCCCAACATCAAACAAGGCCCATGCGTCCACACTCGTCAGACCTCTCCGTCTCGTCTTCCTAGTTCAGGACTTCGGGACTTCGGATTCAACAAGGCGACTCGCCGCACGCACGCACTCGAGACGGCGGAGTCGTCGGGGAGGTGAGCACGAGCTCGGCGTAGTGAAGCCGTGTCAGCCATGTCGGTGCAGGAGTACCTGGAGAAGCACCTGCTCTCGCGCAAGATCGAGGAGGCCGTGAACGCGGCGGTGCGCGCCAAGGCCGCCGACCCGGTGCTCTTCATCGCGGGCCACATGCGGCGGGCGGCGCCCGCCGTGATCACGAGGGTGCGGGCACGCCAGATCCTTGACGGGCACGGCGCCCCGGCCGTTGAGGTCGAGTTGCACACCAACAAGGCCGTGCACCGAGCATCCGCGGCCGGCGCGGGCGCGCTCGAGGGCGCCGCCGCCGACGCGGCCGGGGGCGCCGAGAGGCGGAAGATGCTCGCCAGGGCGGTCGCCGACGCGGTGCGGGTGATCAACGACAAGGTGTCGGAGGCGCTCGTTGGGATGGATCCGCAGCAGCAGGCGCAGATCGACCAGGCCATCATGGACTTGGACAAAGCCCGCCACAAGGTTGAACACTGGGAGATCCTTTCCCTTTTCTCTCTTCTGCGGTTTTTTGTTCCTGAATTCTGCATTGTTGTCAAACCCATGCTATACAGAAACAACTGGGCTCCATATGCTCAAGCAATTATTTGCACTGAGTATATAGTCAATTTAGGGGCAGTACGGGACACTAATTATTTCGGTTATATTTGACTGTTTGGAAATATGCTGTTCTTTTCACTATACTTGTGTTTTCATTTACCACTACTGCCTCAAATTGTTTTTGTATCTTAATTCTGTTCCCTTATTTCTGGCAAATAGATTGAATCCAAATGGAAATAGCTATGATATTGTGCGAAAATGCAGGCTGAGCTTGGAGCAAATGCTATGCTGGCAGTGTCAATTGCAGCTTGCAAAGCTGGTGCTGCTGAAAAAGAGGTGCTGCTTTTCTGCTAAAATCATCATAATTTGATAAATGTTTCGTGCCACCGCACAGAATTCTTATTGTCGGATCATTGGATGCTTGTTGCTGTGCAGGTTCCACTCTACAAGCATATAGCAGATCTTGTTGGCAAAAGCGCTACAACTCTTCCTGTCCCTGCAATTACAGTCATTAATGGTGGAAAGCATGCTGGAAATGGTCTTCCCATTCAGGTACCCAAACCTTTAGAATCTGAGAATTTGAAGGCATTATTTCCTTATTTTGTCCACTTTTGTCATCTTTTGCCTAAACAGAAATATATTAAGATAGTTCATGTATACCAACCATATCAGCATGTTAACTGTAGTTCTGGACTATAAACCTTTCTTATTTGCAGGAAATTATGATCCTTCCTATTGGTGCTAAGAACTTTGAAGAAGCAATGCAGATGGGTTCAGAGGCCTATCACCATCTCAAGGTAGCCTTCACTTTTAACAATCTGTGCTGCAAATATAACATAAGTGTTGTTTTCCATTCATACTTGGTTCATGATGTTCATCAAGCATAATAAGATTGTGTTCAATAAAATTAATATTGCACTCAGCCTTTCTGATTCCTTCTCTCTGTTTTTTTCCCGTTCTGAATTTAGCTACTATTAATTCATTTGGGTCGGTTGTCGTTGTGGCAAAGTTGCCTTCAGACTGCCAGAAAGTTTTGCTCACTTTTGTAGATTTACTTACTAATTACTTTTACAGGATATTATAATGGAGAAATGTGGCTCAGACAGCTGCAACATTGGTGACCATGGTGGGTTTGCTCCAAATATTTCCAGGCAAGTGAAACTAATTTACTATTTTCTGATATCACACATTTCTTGTTTTCCCAATTGGGTACTTAGATTTCAGTATCCATTATCTATGTTGTTTTATTGATGTCCAGCATATCCGAAGGCCTGGATCTTGTCATTGCGGCAATAGAGAGGGCTGGATATAATGGAAGAATAAAATTGGCGATTGATGTTGGTGCTACTGATTTTTGTGTAGGTAAGTAGAAAAGCAGTCCATTGCCTATGCATGGACTATGTAAATGTTAAAAATTAATTCTCTGAATAAAAATATCAAACAGACTATGAAACTAGGTAAGAGGATGTAATCATTCTGCTGTTCTTGTTGTGTCTTCTTACTGGAAGAGTTTCACGCGATGTTCTCACTTTTAGGCCTGGATCAATATATTTGTGCCTCCTTTTTTCCATGCCGTCATCTGTTTGTTTATTATTGTTGCTACAAAACACCAGAACCAGTCATTGCCATTGAAAGCATGCTGTCAGAACCACCTAGCAGGAATCTTGTAAAATGATGTTGCTATATATACTCTACTTGCATCCAGATGACTAGATACTGTACATCTTGAACCTTAGAAATAGTGAGCTTGAACGGTAGTTGATTCTATAGTCGATGCATTGGGTTCTTTTGTATTTGCTATGTGAATGAGTTAGCTTATGGCTATGTTCACCGAACTCTTTGCAGGAAAGAAATATGATCTGGAGTTCAAGTCAGCAAAGAAATCAGGGCAGAACTTCAAAACTGCTGATGATATGATTGAGATTTATAGCCAGCTTTGTTCAGGTATCCATGAATTGTGGGTTGGCATGATCTTTCTTCTTTTCTACATATTTTAGTTTCATGAAGCATTTAAACAGAAGTTCACTGATTTCTTCTCTGCACTTTCTGCACTAGAGTACCCACTTGTCTCCATTGAGCAGCCCTTTGATAAAGATGACTGGGAGCACTCAAAAAAATTGACCACTCTAGAGCTGTGCCAGGTGATTTTTTTCTTCTTCTAACTTTCAGTTATTAATTAACTTATTATTAGTTCCTGAGTAGCTGCTCATGGTATGAAATGTGTACAGGTTGCAGGGGATGACTTGTTGATGTCTGACCCCGAACGCATTAAGCGAGCAGTTAGTGAGTACACTTGCAATGCTCTTGTTCTCAAGGCAAGTATCAAGTCATCCTTGTAAACTCTTTCTTATGGGGCTAGTTTGTGTTATTATATGTCCATGTTATTGGAATAGTTCGAGAGTGACAAGTAAAACTACCACATGACATATAACTCTGGAATTAGGCATGCTTTATTTGACAATATCTGGATGCTCATACTTATTCTTTACGAAAACACTACTCTTCTTCCTCAATGTTCATTATAAATGAAGCTTTGTGAGTCTGAGTTGAGTTGTAAGTTTATTTATATAGAACAGTGTTGTATTCAATCTGGAACAGTAATACATTTATCATCCATATATATTAGTTAAATTTGCTGAGCTGAGAAACTTGCAGTTAAACTAGTAGGCTGCCTCTAGGCACATTTTGGTCGCAGTCGCTTGCTTGCACGTGTATTTTCATTACAACCTTGCTCCCTTAAAGTTCATATATGGTTCTGTTGACGCCCTGTTTCAAACACAATTATTTCATAGGTTTTGGCAGGAAAGATGCCGATGCCTACAGAGTTTCTTACTCAGGGGCCCTTAGTATACCTGTTGTGTTTCTTGGCATGTTTACTTTGTCAATAACATTTTTATATATGCAGGCGAATCAAGTAGGCACTGTCACTGAGGCCATAGAGGTTGTGAAGCAGGCAAAGGATGCTCATTGGGGTGTGATGGTGTCACATAGGTCTGGAGATACTGAGGATTCTTTCATTGCTGACCTGGCTGTTGGTGCTGCAGCCGGACAGATCAAAGCCGGTGCCCCCTGCCGTGGAGAGTGTCTAACTAAATACAATGAGGTTTTTCTTTCTGTTGAATCCTTTATATTTCTACGTGAGTAGTGAGTACACAGCATACACACCATGAATACAGCTGACTTGTGGTAACCTTGCAACGTTAACTTTGCAGCTGCTTAGAATAGAGGAAGAACTTGGAAGTGAAGGCGTCTATGCAGGGGAGAATTGGAGAACTGTAAGCACGAGCTGATCTGTGGATTTGAGTTGCGGGGAGAATTGGAAATCTATGGTAGCCACTTAACTTTTCTTTGTTGTCTTGTCCAATTGCGTGTGCTCATCCTTAGCAAGGATATGAAAATAGGGTGGTGAAATGCACCATTTTGTACTAGATGATGGCATTGTTGTCGAACATATAGTGGATGCAGTGGTGGGGTTTACATTCTTTGTATTGTTGAACTTGGATTTGTTTAATTTGTGTATAGCATGGGTTATAAACATGAGTATAGAACTTGAGAAGACGGTTTAAGAAATAGAAGTGTGTTACATTCTGGGTATATTTTCTGTACTAGCCTGGCTTGAGTTACTTACAGGTATGACCTAAAAACCATTTGCATGAGTGCATACCTTTGTTTTTTCAGTCAACTTTGCCTATATGATGAATACCTAATAAGCTGGCCTCCAAGCTCTATACTGTAGGCTACCGTATGTTTATGGTTTAAAGGTAGTCACAGTTGATTTCCAAAATCTTGGTCCGCGTAAGGGTTTTAAAATCCCTTTGAATTAAAAGGTGGAAATATCTGTTTCACAAGATAGCAGGAATACATGGATGAACATACACAGAAAATCAATCTGGCATTTTCTATTTATTCTGACTGCTGAGTTCTCAGTGGCGCATGCGGATATTATAGGCGGTGTCAGGAACTTTAAAGCCGTGAATTAGGTCTGATAGGTCAGATATTAGTAGGGTAGTTATCAGTAGTCAACTATTATGATAATGAGTGACCTATTGGAAGGTTGTAAATGATTTGGCAGCAATATATTACAACTACCAGTTATTTGTGTTATTATTATTTTTTGAATCAAGTTATTTGTGTTATGACTCGCCATGTTCTGGTTGCTCTTAGAATCTCACGGTCATTTCAATTTCCAACGCTTCCATTTGCATCGAACATGCTTAAAGCATGAGGCACTCAGTGTGCTCAGCGTAATCCAGCAACAGGTGGGCAGTTTCTCTGCGCACAAGACCGTACAATAGCAATTGTAACCGTTAACCCTGCCTGGGAGAGCTGCTTCACTTTAACTTTCTGGGAGGCAGAATCCTCCCAAACAGGGTAGCTTTTCGACCTATATAGAGAGAAGAAAGTTCACTCAACCAAAAATAACCTTTTAGTAGGACCATATATACCAAACTCTGCATAGCACCAAAGACACAAAACAACATACTTACGTGCACAAAGATTTCAGTGAAGATGTCACTACTTGATGCACAACAATTCCATTGAAAATGACAGCAATTCCATGGTTCACCGATGTGATCCAGCTAGCACAGCAGAGGATACCAAAATAGAATAGTCCGGTATCCTCAGGGCATAGATGGAATAAGTTAACATACAGCATGCGGTTTTAAGTAAAAACAGGAGGCTTCCCAACTCTCGCCTTCAAACCCCCACTGCTGAAATGGCGCGATCAGGACTCAGAGGCTGGTTGTTCTGGCTGTGCTTCAGCAGCGCGCTTGACTGACGCACACTTGATCAAGTGGTTGTAGCTTCCCTTCTCCTTGAAAAGTTGAGAGAAGTGGTGTTTGCAGTAGAGGATGCCCTCCAAGGCTGCATAGTTGGAAGGTGTAATCGCACAGCCCCCGTGGGAGCATTTGAAGCATGACTTATGGTAGGCCTTTTCTTCAACAGTTACCTGCAATGTTTTTTAACAGCCATGCATTAGAACCACTGTCCACATGTTTTTAACAGTTTTGATGACTGAAGGCAATCAAGAAAGGATAGTTAGACAAATTAAGAAGAACAAAGATATAATTTTATTGTTAAATGGAGCAAAATTTAGGTTGACAGCACGACCTGGTTAACATGACTAGGAAGGGGGCAAACATTTTGTTCAATTGTGAAAGCCATTGAAACACAAGATTGATCCTGGGATGTTCAATAGCAAATATTGACCTTGATGAACTACTGAATTAGATGCCAGAATTTCAGACTACATCCCAAAGGAAATAATGAAAAGAGGCATAATGTGGTCAAAATTACCTTCTCAAGAGGATATGCAGTTTTCCCACAAGTCGCGCACTTGTCTTGTGTTCCTGAAAACATCCTTGCAGCTTTGCTTGGTGATCTGGTCTGGATTGCAGATTTTGGAACAAACTTATCACTTCTCCATTTCAAGAATACAATGAGACAAAGAAAATGACGCGTACAGACTGGCACTCACCAGCTCAGGGGCCAACTTTTCGGGAGTAATCTTTGCGGCTGAAAGAAGTAAACCACGAGCACATCGCTGCATCAGATCACAAAAAACTTGCATTTTCATTTCAATGGTTGGGTACTGAATGAAAACGTACGTGATTGTGATTGGAAGCTCTTGTTGTAACTCCCAGTCTCCTTGAACAGCTGCTCGAAATGGGCCTTGCAGTACGGCACTCCTTCGAACGAGGAATAGTTGCTCAGCTATCAAAGGCGATGAAGACAGAGACTGTCAGACCTTGCACAACTGCTTATCTTTGCCTAGATGTACATCGACGAAGACAAAATCATTTGCATCTATTTATTTTCTGCCGAATCCTCCTCTCTGTTTTAGCATGTCAACGAATGAATGAAAAAGGGACAAAATCATGATATCCTGGCTCCTGGGCATAGAATAGAATTTTCCTGATGCTAGGAAACTCGCACCAGATCCGTTCGCCACAGCAATTCACAGATCTACTACCCTGCCGACGCTACATTGCATTTCCCTACAGATCCATCCAGTCCAGCTACCCATTTTGTAAGAAGAGAAAGAAACATGCGCGCACACACAAACAAGGGGAGCAAAACGTACGGAGAGGGTAGACTTGCAGTGCTGGCACTTGAAGCAGGAGCGGTGGAAGACGACGCCGTCGGTGGAGAGCTGGTCCATCGGGTACACCGTCTTGGTGCACACCTTGCACTTCTGCTGCGTCCCGCTAAACATCTTCTTCTCCCCCGATCACCGGCCAATCCCTCCTCTCTCTCTCTCTCTCTCGGGTCGTGGCCGGCGAGATCTGACTGAGAGAGCCCGATCCGGCCTTGGCCTCTGCGCGCGCGTGGCGTGGTGTGGGATGAATGAAGAATGAAATGAACACCTCGTCCCGATTGCCGCGCTTATATACGCAGGACGGCTGGAGCACGAGACGCGATTAAGCCATGGAATTATGACGGGTTGGTTCGTCTCCCTCTCCCCCAGCTCGATCGCCCGCCCGCGCCTCACTTTTGCCGCGGCGGAAAGGAAAAGGCAGCAACAAACGAGCGACGACGGACGGGGGATGTGGGAATCGGATGATGATGGAGGCACAGCACTGTGCCTGCCTGCCTTGCTGCTGCTCATTAAACTAGTCAGCAATTATTACTACCACCATTAGTGTGCATTCGAGGAAGCTCCGCGCACAGGATGCTCTGAGGGCTCGGGTCACTGCCGCCGGGGCCAGTATAGGATGGGACCCACAAGTCGGTGAGAAAGAGTTCGGCAGCTTGCGGTGGGGGGACCGGGAAGAAGTACGGGAGAAGCAAGCAGCCAAGCACTAGCACTAAGCACTAGCACTAGTCGCATCGCATGGGTGGAGGGGCGAGCGGGACCCAGGCGTCAGTCAGGATCTCGTAGATATTATTGCCAGGGCCCGGAACGGGGTGCGGCCCACGTCGGCCAGCCTTTTCCCGGCTGCCTCGTCGGACTATCCTCTTGTATCTTCGTGATTGGCAGTTTGATTCGGCACTGCCTAGCTACAGCTACTCCAGCGCATTGCTTGCTTGCATGGCATGGCATGGCATGGCAGCCATTTTTCTCTCCAATTTTTAATACCGAAAGGACGAGGCGTACGTATGCATTTTTGATACGCACGCGCATTACTGTCAGGGATCAGGGAGGGTGGTTGACAGTGGGGCCGGCCGAGGGTCCTAGGAGCGTGTCGTGCTCGTTGTCTCTACGTCTAGTCGTTGCTGCTGGGCCGGGTCCGTCACGGTCACGGCGGCGGCGGCACGGAAGCGTAGCAGACGATCATATCATCATAGTACGTTCTACGTACTGTACAATCCATCTGTTGCACCTACTCCTGTACAGCTCATTTTTCGTAACGTTTTGCTTTTACAAGGTTAGTGTACTTGCTAAATCAAATCATGCACGACCTTATTATGGTTGGTAATAATAGTACAGTATAACTAGCTAGATAAATGCCAAATTGCAGCTTCCTGCTCCGTTGACAATTGCCATCACCGATCAAATGTTCGCTATAATCTTCGCACTTGCTTGGTGCGTTTGGTTCGTTGACAAGGCCAGTTGATAGAATGATTGATGGTGGTCTGATTTTGCTTTGAGGTGTTTTGCTTTGATTCATATAAGAGAATATCTTCTGCAGATATTTGTTTTTTGAAAGCAAAGAAAGCTTTATTATTCATCTCACCCGGCTAAATCGCTGGTCACCAACTCCTCAGCATTTTGAAGAACACCGTCCAATTAATTAGATGATCACACAAACAATGAAGCCACACTTAGGACAAAGTTTGATAAGAAATAAACCTAGCCTAATAACTGTCTTAAAAACGATGATATATAACTAACCTATGGCATGGTAAGTTATGGTTATAAACCAAATATATCCTAATCCGTAGGTTGTAGCAACATGCAGCAATGCTACCGCCGTAAAAGAAAATGACCAACAAGAACAAAAAAATAATGCATTCCACATTCTCAGCCACATTCTCCGGTCAGCCATGCCTTCAACAGTCAACACGATGAGTGCTAAGCTCTAAAAAATAACACGATGAGTGCTAATAATTCGATATCAAGTATTATATTACCCCTCAGCCACAACTCCGACAAACGATCTATTATCCTGCCGGCCACCAACCGGTCACCGAAGAAATAGCTGGCAAATAGCATATCGGCGTCACTAAGGCAGGGGTACAAGTAAATGCCATGCGTCATCATAATTCAAAATTGCTAACCCTAAAAATGTCTACTGTATATGACTCAACCGTGAAACTGCTGTCACAGCACCTCGGGATTTTTGCCAAGAAAACGAGAGAGAAATATGCACGATCAAAGCATGGAAACGACATATATATATTTTCAGTTCGAAATTGACATTTTGATAACTGAACCAATTCCATTGGTGGCTAAAAAGAGAGGTAAAAGCACTGGTATAAAAACAAAAAAATAATACAACCATGGTATGATGACGGTCGACGGGCACTAAAGAGTAAATAGGTCTGCAGCTATGTCACACTAGCAAATCATAATGGTTCCTCCCGCTGTATAATAGTCTTACTGGTGTCTTTTTCTTCCACTGCTTTGTATTTTTGGTGAATTCCAAACCATATTCAGCTATAGGAATGAAGCCATTACCCCGACCATGGTACTGCAAACATGAAGGGTAATCACAGATGTGAGGCAAGCTCAATTACACAACATAATGCAAAGTTTAGTTTCGATTTGGGATCACAGAACATAGCCTATGGAATTACAGAACATAGGGCAAGTTCAGTTGCAAGGAAACACAAAGTAGTGCTTTAATCCAAATAGGAATTTCAAATTCGATGGTGGATTGAGGTTATACAGGGAAAAGTTCAAATATCATTAAAGTAATTTTTACCAATTTAACTGTTACCGAAATATTTTTTGCTTAAAGATCGTGACAAATATCAAAATCCAAGAACACTGTGAATTCAAAGAAATAGATTATGGAAGCAGATAGCTGAAATGTGATGCTACAGTGCTATGAATTTATATAGATCATTTAGTCCTACGCCCACTTTAACCTTTTCTTGGCTCTGCTGCAAATTCTTGGTTATTTTAGTTTATTAGAATTATTTAATGTTAACACCCCACAATTCATTCCCATGGTAATGATGGTACAAAATTCACCATTATTTGTACATTTGATTATTACCTCTTCACTTTCACAATAAAGGCAGGCCAACCAGAAATGACCATTTCAATTTCATTTAAGTCAAAACAATATTTACAGATCTGCACCAAAGATCCAGTAGGATTACCTCACGCTCTGGAATATAAATAATTATTGGCTGCCGACACAGTCTAGACAAAACCTGAAAGGAGAAAATGTCATATGCAAGTATATATCTAAAAGACAGACATATAATCCAACTTCACAGGCAGTAAGGCACTAGCATTCTGCTCCATCTATTTTGGCTAGAACCTTCAGAAGTTCAACAAAAGTAGAATAAGAATGACGCATGAACTTGTCTATCATGCCGATCAGATTCTCCATGGATCTAATCTGGTAAATAAATGATGACTGCACAAACTAAGAATTTCAAGTTTTTACAACACTGAAATTTTATACCAGGAGTTCTGACTCTCCACCCCAGAAATCAGGCCGCCTTATCCTTTGGCAGTAGCTACAGAAAATATTGGTTAGCATCTTTAAGTCAGTTCCTGTTGTCAAACCAAGCTAGGAAGTTATAGGAGCCTAACCGTTTCAACGATTGCTCCACAGTAATTGCTATAACTGCTTCTTCGTACTCCAGTCGCTCGGTCTCGCTGTCGCATATAATTTCTTTCACTGCCATCCGTAAATCATCTAGGAAAATGGAGATTAATTTTAATTAATTAGAAGAAACTATCAACAATAAAATCTCATGAAGAGGTGATAGATGGATATTCTCATGTTTATATGCAGGCTAAAGTTGCTAAAAAAAAAAACTTGTTTGGATGAGTAAAGAGGTCACAATCTGCAATGCATATGTTGTATAAGACTGAAACAGTGTCCAAAACTCTAAATCGTGACAGATATCTGCAATGTTTATCTCTAATCGACATTGATTTTCCAGAAGTTTTTTCAACGAAAGGTTATGGTTGTAAGTTTGAAATGCTATATACTGCTCTCACATTGTAAAAAAAAAACTCTTTCCTTCTTAATACAATGACAAAGTGGTTCTCCTGTGTGTTCGAGTGTAAAAACTTGATATAAAAATCTGTCCTACAAGTCAAACATAAGAACCGAAATTGAAGCTCTCAGTTGGCATCATAGATGGATATATGATGCTCAAATCTCATAAGAACGAATGACACACTCATTCATGCTTCTTTTTAATCGACAAGGATACCAATTTTCTGATGTTCTATTTCTGTTTTGTGTACAAGTTTTGTTGATGTGGTTGTTAAAGTGGCATGCTATCATATAACACGATTGTAAACTCAGGTTTCTTTAAACAAAGGGCCAACAATCTCCATTAACTTTTTTTCACAAAGAAAGTGTTGTTACAGGTAAAGCTGCATGCATTGTTTCAGCCTATAACTTCCATGTTGTTTCAATATCAGCTTATCAAGTGCACAAATAATGTGGACATTGATCTACATGAGGCCAAAATTAAACAGAACAAAACCAATAATGTGGACATTGATCTACATGAGGCCAAAATTAAACAGAACAAAACCAATAATGTGGACATTGATCTACGTACGAGACATTGTTTCGGGCTACCTGCATCTTGTACCTCCTCCCTTGGAGCCAAAGGAATCCCCTTATTTTTTGCCATTCCTTTAGCCTACAAGCAACATACCAGGTCTCCCTGTGATATGAATGTGCAGATATGCCAAAAACGCACTTGAAGAGGCGTTGTCCTTAAAATTTATGCACAGTCCATCAGAACGCAGAGAAGGAGATTATGCTGCGACTTACCAACGCTCGAAACATGCACCGGCCATCGCCGGTGACCCTCTGAACCCCGTAATGCTCCACCTTGTTCAGCGCCGCCGACCACCCACCCCTCCTGCCCACGAGAAGGTCAGGACTAACAAGCTTTTGCAACTTCACTCTGATTCCCCTCTAATTGATTCAGATATGCAGAGAGTTGAGGGAGAGATGACGCAGACATACAACGAGGAGGCAACCCTGGCGAAGCAGTGAAGTCTGGGCCATTCCGGGGGCGCGTGCGCAAGCGCAGAGTCGTCGAGGACCACGAACTTGGCTGTGCCGTCCCGGAGGCGCGCGAGAAGAGTGGCTGCCACGACCAGCACCGAGTCAAAGTTACGCGCGGGAATCGGAAAACCAAAACCATATGGATGGATACCGCCAAGATGAGGAGGAGGGGGAGTACAGACTTGATGGGGGGAGAGTAGAGGCACCAACCATTGGATGGCCGCGCCGCTGCCGCCATTCGGCTGCAGTCTGCTCGCAATCCTTCCTCTCCGGACCCAGCAGCGGAAGGTTGAAGAAGGGGCAAAGCGGACAAGGTGCGGATAACAGATAGCCGCCGCCGCCGCCGCTGGGTGAGGAAGGAAACGGGCCATGGCCCATCTTTCGGATGCTGGGCTTTCGGCCTAGACGACGGCGGCCCATCTATCCTCCAAGTGCTTTTTCTTTTTCTTTTTGATTTTATGAGGGGGTTTTTAAATTATTTTGAGAAGTATACCAGACACCAGTGTGTGTGACCGATCACTCAGCGAGCATTTCTGGACTGTGTGCCTTTCAGTCTTCACGATGTCCATTTTCGTTTCTCACCGGTCAGCTTCCGGCAAAGCCAGCGCGAGCGACCTGCGCCTACCCCCTCGAGATATTTTGCAACGCCTTCACAAATATCTAGTTGGTCCACGCGGCACGGCGCCATCGGCCATCAAGGCGTCGTCGTCCCCCCTGCTCACCTCTCGCGCGCGCGGCGCACCATTATAGCACGGACACGGCACGCGTTCGGCCTCACACTCACTCTCTGCGCGAAGAGCGGAAGGGGATCAATGTCGAGGCCCAACAGGAGCGACGCGCACCTCTCCGCGGAGGACGAGGCGACGCTGGAGGCCGAGGTGCGAGAGTACTTCGACGACGCGGCGCCCAAGCGCCACACCAAGCCTTCCCGCAGCGAGCACTCCGCCGTGTACGCCGACGCGCTCGTCCCGGACGCCGACGGCAGCAACACCCATCCAGAGCTCGACAAGTTCCAGGAGCTCGAAGCCCACACCGAGGTTCTTTCTCCCTCTCTTCCTCCGCGCGGAAACTGAAGATTTCTGAACTGCAACACAGGTACCTGTAATTGACGCGATCGGTGTTTCTTTCAGAGGTTGGTGTACGAGGGTGGCAATGTCGGAGAGGAGTTTGTGGAGACGGAGTACTACAAGGACCTCGGCGGCGTCGACAAGCAGCACCACACGGTTGCCACGGCCTTCTTTCCCACCTCCGTTCTGCTGCTTCCAGCTGTTCCATATTTCCATGCATGCATGGTTCTGACCATGAACTGCTGCTTACTGCTATTTATTACTAATAACCTGCGAATCTGTGATGTGCAAATACCGCGCGTGGGAGCAGACGGGAACGGGCTTCATCAAGATTGACAAAGCTAAGGGCGCCTCGTTCAAACTGTCTGAAGACCCCAGTGCAGAGGAGCGCCATGCTTCTAGCAGGGGAAACCCTGCTACCAATGACTGGATCCCGTCAGCTAACACGGTAAGATTTGGGCATAGTTCCAGTTTATCGGTCGGCTTCAGTGGGCGTTCCTCCACTTTCGTCAAGGAGTGATATGGTTTCTACTCACGAACGCATCGTTAAGCGAGTTGCTGTTGCGTCCTTTCAGGTGTACCCGGCGTCAGACAAGCCGAGCAGAAGCGACAGCTGATGAGCAGTCGTATATCTCCAGCCATGAGAATTCAGACTAGTGTTTTCCACCATCGGAATAAGGAAACACACTGGTTGTCCCAGGATCAGGGATGCCCGAATCTTCACTATTCTGTATTCTGCGTCGAAATTCTTGTAATCTTTACTTGGAAAAAAACGTACTACGAGCTAGATTTCTGTGTTCTGGCTGTAAATTTCAAGGAATAAAGTTTTAGTCGTGATTCAGCAGTCAATCAATTTATGTGTTTATCTAAGGCTCTAGAAACGATCAAACCTTGAAAATAAACTAGGTGAGAATTCTATGTCGTTTGAATTGCCTTCAACCAAACCGAACAGAGAAAGGTGATAACTGATAAGATCAGACCAATCACAGACAGCAAGAACATGGTATTTATTGTAGAACAGGTTGAGACGGCTATTGATACAGATATATTACCACGAAGCAGATAGGAACTGCCTGCTGGTAATCGATTGATTTAGGCCTTCACTTGAAACACGCTACGCGTAACAGACAAGCATCGTCGAGCCATCGAGGATACGGATCAGTCCTGGTGCACAGAGGCCGCCGCGGCGTCGGATGCCGGCCGGACGCGGAACCGGGCTAGCTCAGCGTCGATACGGCCGGTGAGGATGAGCCCGAACATGCGGTAGTCGCAGAGCAGGGACCAGACGGGGTGGCCGAACGTGGCGGGGCGGTTGCCCTCCACGAAGAAGTGGCTGTACCAGGCCATGCCGTACCCGAGAAGGGGCGCCGCGCGGAGGATCGCGGCGCGGCCGGTGGCGGCCGCGAGCACCGCGCAGGCGAGCGACGCCAGCGTGCCGACGAAGTGCCACCGCCGCGTGCCCGGCTTGGAGTGCTGGCTCAGGTAGAAGCCCCAGAACTCCTCCATGCTCCCGAACTGCTGCTGCCTCTTCCCCGCCGTCTCGCCACCGCCCCTCCCCATCCGTACGTCGCGGTTGCTGCCCCTTCAGCTCTGCGTTGCTTCACAGGCAGCAGCGGTGCGTTGCCTTGTTGAGACGTGCACGTATACCTACCAACCAACTTGCTGCCCACTGCGCAATCACTGGATCGCTCCCCTTTATCCTGACCCGCGGCTATTCTGATGCAAGTCGCGATCCTGGAGTTCGGCAGCAAGAGAGCATGCTGCGGCTGGGGACAGGCGAGCCGAGCCATCAGCCAAGCCAAGAAATGCTCCGCCTGTGCAATGTCCGTTCGCCGTGGAGGAGACACGGATGCGACAGGGCGACGTTTCCAAAGTCGAATGTATAAAATCGCCAGGAGCGCAGTTCCAACTCCTATTTTCAAAATTACTTTTGGCCCAATCACGGTAGTAGATGGTTAGATTTGCTGCAGCAGTTTTCCACTGCTGGAAAATGTTGTAGCGCGAACTGCAAGCCGCGAACAAGCCAAAGATTGCATACAGTCAAGGCTTTAGCATTATGTTACGTTGGTGCTGTCGGGTACTTCAGTACCAAGTTTAGCCTGATGATCTTTACCAAAAGAATATGAAGAAACTACGGTTTTCGATATCAATGATTAGAAAAGGTAGAGGATAACCCAACATGAGTAAACAAACAATGTTGCATGTGAATTCACTATTGTATTGATTGTACTGTATATACTCCATAATCCATCCGGAAACAAATTTACACAAGATTAACACTACTTTACTACCAAATCAAGCCATACACAAGACTAAACTAATAATGGTCAAGAGCCGAAAAATGATGCCTCTACAATTTGACTAAAATATATATTGCACAACATTTACTTAAGACTGACGAGGTTGCTTCTGTGTAACACAGACAGCAACAGAATGGCACAGATGAACGGTAAACCTCTGAAGTAAATGTCCACCTCAGAAAGAAAAAACAATCAATTGAATGAACTCGCGGTGTGGGTACAAATACACGTAAATCTTGCCCAGGAACAGCACTGCAGCATCATACGAACCCCAAGATGATTGGATATGACCTTCCACAAGGCTATGTGCCTATAAGACGTTAGGGGCACAACGAAGACCTCTCAGGAGCATTCTCGTGTGCCATTCTTAAGCTCGTGAACTCCAAAAAGCTTCCACAAGTGTGGGAAACGATACACACGGCTGTTATCATGAACTCACATACAGAACAGGAACCAGACCTGCCATCTTTCCATCCCTTCCAGGCCTCCTTTTCTTCACCTGGGCACACAAAAATAATTGCCAATTTTTAAAATCTGTTCGTTTGAAATCAAAGACAAGTAAAATCTATGGTGAGATGGGAACTTACATAATACCAACCATCGACCTCATATTCAATCTCCACTTCTTCTCCAGTGATTAAACTCAGCTGAAAAACAATGTACATGTACATGAATAATGAATAAGTGTGTAAGAGTGCAAGCAGATTCAACCCAGATAGCCATCTAGAAGTTGGTGCCACACTAGCCCAGGTTCACCAGAACCTATAGTTAACAATGGCATTGAGTCTAAACCCTAAGACTCGCTTGATGGGATTGAACCCATGTACGTAACCCAAGTGTTTTCTTCTTTTGCATTCAAAATAAAAGAGGCTTCTTTGTCTTTTTCTTTTTGAGGTATTTGCCACTGAACTGGATAGTTACAATAATACATTAATAATAACAATTATTTACCAATAGTAAAGGCAGTGAATCACTTATAAACATCTTTTACCCCAGGACAAAGAAAGATTTCAGAACCAATATTCCATCAAGCTCTGAATATGGAAGGATAACTTCAGGAATTTACAAGACAAACAACAAAAAGGATTACTACCCTCGTACCTCATCATCACCGCCTGCTGTGAAGTCATACAAAGCTTTACCAGACTGAGGGTTACCGGAACTCTTATCTTCATCCTCATGGGATCCGAAACTTCGTCCCCCACGCCCTGCAAGGGGGTTTTCAAATGACTCCTTCCTCTGTAGTACTGATGTCGAATATGAGGGTGGTTCTTCACGTATCTGAAGTGAAGGCAAATATATCAGGAACCATATCCATCCATTCTGTAAAATGGTTTTAAATTGTACAGTACAATATCTGCTTTGTCTAAACTCAGACAACAATGTTAAGTAGACGTGTTTTCTAGCAACCCCTCCCCTCCAGACACCAAAGAAATAATCATAGCATAGATGCAGCAGAATATACCGTTTGTTGTGTGGCCCCATGACTTGATGGTTTTGAACTAAACAGCGATGGGTAGTTCATGCCTCCAAAATGGGACGATATGGAGGTTTCAACAGAACCAGTTGATTCAGGAGAGGATCCACCAGAGTACCTACCATCATCTTCCTGCAATGAATGAGTAGCTAAGCTTAACTATCCATACACAATTAGGAAGCATGTGGAGCAAACTACCTTGAGCATGTGTAGCAATACTTACCTCTGCGTCGTATGTTTCAAGAATTGTCTTAGCCCACATATCATCATAGCCAACTGATGGCCTCGAGTTCATGTATTCCTCATCATCCACATCAGGAGCATCAGTTCCAGCACCGGCAAGGAAGTCCTTCACCTACATCAATCAAACAGTCCCAATGACAACAACAACAACAGCATAGCCTTTAGTCCCAAGCTAGTTCGGTAGCTTAGAGATGAAACCCATATGAAACAAGTAAAAAAGACCACACACACACACACAAAGGCATAAGACAAAAGGTAAAGATAGTAGATAGAAAAAGAAACAAAGGTCCCGGAGCGTTCTTCAGGCACGCTGATAGCTAGCCTCCATACGCTTCTATCCATAGCTAAATCCTTGGAGATATTCCACTTTTAAGGTCCAACATTTAACCATATAGTATCAAGTCGGGAAAAATCTGATGGATTGCTTTAACGTCGACCTCTACCTCTCTTTTACATTATCTACCCTTTCTAAGTGGCCCCCTCTTGCCTTTTTCTTTTGAACATGTCCAAACCATCTCAACCGATGTTGAATCCCGATCAACCCAAGGCATTTCTCTTCGATAGGAGCCACCCCACCCTATCCCGAATCTCTTCATTCGAACTCTATCCCTTCTAGTATGCCCGCAAAACCAACGCAACATACGCATCTCTGCCACGCTCAGTTAGCATAGATCCTAAATACCGAAAAGTATCCTTCTTGGCCAATGACAATGACAACGGCTAAAAAAATTGTCGCACCCAAATTAAGCACATTCACTGAAGAGGGTAATTATCCAGAAATGACTAAGAATGGAGTCATCTTCCTTTTTTCAAAAAAAAAGTTATTTTCCTAAAAAAAACAATAGGCCTCGCACAGGTAGAAAGCCAATACATAACAGTAGTGTTTGACAAAACACGACAAAGAATCTTACTTTATCCACAGCTGGAGCGTTGTTTGCCCAAACATCGTCTTCCAAACCTGCTGCCCAGGCCATTGCCAGATCGGGATCAATCCCAGACTGGACGGTATTGGTCTCTTTATGTACGTCTTTGGACTCATACATGAGATCAGATATTCCAGTGGCAACAGCAGGATCACTTAGACCAACAGATGCACTTATATTATGACGGTTGCGGTAGATCTCAATTAGTTTGGCACTGTCCATACAGTTGAACAAACTTAATATCAAGAGACAGAATACTAACAAAATAATGCATCCCAGCAAAAGAAATAACAGGAGTTCCTATTAATAAAATGATACGCAGCTCTCCTGCGTGTTCGAGAAAAAAAAAAGAAATAACAGGAGTCATCCATTTAGGCACAAGCACATAGGAACTATTAGAAAAATGTTAATTCTTGTGATGGATTGCTTTAACATGCACGGTCAACTAGATTAATACCTGCTTGGTTTGATTCAAATGTATCTAGTTGACTGTACATGAATTTGAACTAGTTATAACTTATATCAGTAGAGCCTATTTTTTTGGCATACTTACAATAGCATGGACCAGAGCCTCTGGACAGCAAAGCACACCTAACTGAAAGTGAATAAGTGATCCAGACTGATCAAGTTAATATACCTTTCAGTTATTGTATGACATAAGTCTCTAGCCATCATTTGTGATTGGTGAACCGAATATTTAGTTCTTCGACAATGTTTAGCAAGAAACTGATCCTAGCCCATTTGGTGGCGGTGTGGATGTACACCCCCACCAACCAGGTTCAAGTACTTTTTAACTCGAATCTGGGCGCCGATTTCTTATCATTTACAAGCCGCCTAGTTCCTAGGTTTTCCTTAGGCAATTTCAGCAATTAAGTAAGATTCCAAGTCAACAATAACTTTATCTAGAAGATCAGTGCCCTTTAATAATTACAATAGTACATACCTGGTAGGACCAAGGGGCAAATATTTAGTCCTTGGAACAAAACAGAATAAGGAAACAAAATCAAGAAGCCTCTCATGGGTTTCATAAAGTTTCTTAAGTTCCTCATCACTCCATTCCTGTTTGCTATTATCATGCTGGCGAATATCTCTGCAAAAATAAGACAGAACAAAAAGAATGAAAAAAATGAGGCCACCTCAAGACTTTTTATAGAGCAACCATGAGGAATTTCAGTGTCAAATATACCTGGCAAGATCATCTTGGGCTCTATACATTTCATCTAGGACCTTAAGCATCGGGCTGATTAAAGATCCAAGACCAGTACCACTGGCACCTTGATTTTCCCCATTACTTAGCTGCAATTCTGAAAAGTTTGACTGCACACCCCCAAGAGCCAAAGCATGAAGAAATTCATATATCTGCAGTCTATAAGGTTCACCAGACCTTATCGCAATGGTAGTTAGGGCTTGGACAGCAGCAATACGGATCTACAAGTTTAACAATACAATCCAGAAAAAACAGAAAGGCGTCAAATAAGATGTCATGCTATCGCCCCATATTGTCAAGTTTTTCTAAACAATAAAGAAAAGGAATTGTCCTTTACAAACGCCCTACCTCCCAGCTTCCACTAAATGCACACCTTTGAAGCCTCGTCAGAGCGCTAGCAAGTGTAGGATTACGGGAGCTTGCAGCAGCAACCATTTTATCAGCATCTAGCATCATTAGTGCAGTACCAGGCGGCGTTGCAGACTCCCAGGCATACTCAGATGCAGCATAATTAGCATTTTCTCCTAGAAACCAAACCTGATAGTTGTAGGCCAAACATCAGTCTGTTGTTGTTTCAAAGTCAAAGCGCAGTTTACAAGTTAACCAAGTGGAAATTTTGTTCTTACAGCAGCTTGAACTAATCTTTGGAGAGCCATTGCAGATTTTGGATCAGAGGCAGATACCATATCAACAGAAGTGAGTCCAGACATTGAACCAGGCTGAGGTGGTGGCAGATCAAGAACTATAGTCACAGCTTCCAAGGCTGTATGTTTCCCATCTGGTCCTGCTCCTACAAGGCATGTCTGGAAAGGATTTTTTTTATTATTCGCAAGGTCATTCTAAAAAAAAGGTAAAACCACTGCCAAACCAACTTAACATCAAATGTGTAAGAAACTAATGGTCATATGCGTATATACAAGTAGAGGTGGAAGGAGAGAAGAAGTTGGACATCCATGGATTTTAGCAAATAAACAAACTAGGAATTCAAATTTTGGTGGGGGAAAATGAATTCCTAGTTCATTTTTTTGAACTAGAGGGTATCCATTGGATATCCATGGACATCCAACTTCCATCTATATATACAAGTACATGAAAGCTTTGCATAACAGAATTGTAGATGGTTCAATGCTATTGAAACTGCTTCACGAAAAAAGGTCTATCGCTCTACCTTCCATAATAACTGTAGAACATCAGCATCAATTTTTCCAGGAACTTTAGTGGCAAAAATTCTTGCAATCTCAAGCAGAGTCACAGCCATATCAGGGGTTGCCTATCGTGTAAGACAAACAAACAGAATAATAAGTCAATCACTGGAATCAGGTAAAGGGTCAGGTAAAGGGTCACAATAAATTACAAACAAATTTCTGAAAAGAAATAAACTTCAATCTGAAATAAATCCTATGTTCCGACCAAAAAAAAAAATTAAACACTGAAAGGGATCCAATACCTTGAACCTTGCATGTAAGGTTAGTAGGACATCATTCAGGAGAGACGAAGGCCAGGCTGGGTCAGACAGCTCACATGCAATGATAGATTTTAGTTCTTCAAAAGATTCATGTGGATTTTGCATCCATATCAAAGCTTTGATGACCATTGCTCGAACATATATATACACACACTTTCGCATGCTACTGTTGTCCGCACAACTTCCATCAGTGACGCTAATAATCCTGCTATCGTGTCCATTCCACCATGGCCATTGGATAGCGGATTAGGCTTTCGGGTAGCTACAGCATAAACATGGAAAAGTCACATAGTTGCATTAGAAAGCATTGCATAACCAACTCAGTGCGAAATCAAATGAAAGATGTAGGATTTTAGTTAACAATAAGAGTACTTGAATGTGTAAACATATATTTAAAATCTATGATAACATCAGCGTACCTTCAGCCATTGGATTCTCAAGATCAGAATCAAGAGATTCAACATCAAGACTGGCCCCCTCATCATATGCACCTAAAGCAAAAGCAGCTGCTCTACTTTTGCCCATTTCCTGAACTACTCTTGCAGCAGCATGAAGAACCGGACGAGAGAAGCTACGGAATGAGCTCTCCAATCTGAGAATAAGAAACAAATAATAAAGCATCCATGACTAGGGGCTGCATAAAGAAAACTGGAGAGATCAATCACTTGTGCAGACTTAAAAAGGTGCAACACACCTTCTCATTACAAGTTTGATGAGAGGCTGAGGGCGCCTTGCTTTTGAAGATTTTTCACTAGATTTTGACAGAACACCCTTTGCTGCAACAGAGGGGGCCTCTGGCAACTTGAGAATTTCTCTGGTTAACCGAATCCACCCACCAGCTCTGTCCTCCGTGCTGCAAGATATGATGATAATACAATATATTTTGCATCATTAGCGACTTAGGCCCTGGTTGGATGCAAAGTATTTTTGTTGTTTTAGAAAAATACCATGGTTTTCTGAGACACTTTGGTTTTGAAAACTATAAGGTGTTTGGATGTAACAATCTTTGTCGTTTTGAAAACCATGGTATCGCCCAATTGCTAAAGCTATAGTCTTTTTGGAAGAGATTTAGAAACTCCACGCTAGACCTCTTCTTTTCTACACCGTGGTTTTGTACATCTCTTGTTCTAAACTAAAGCTTCTCAAAACTACAACATCCAAATGTGGATATAAGCTGTTGAACAACAGAAAAACATGCTATTCCTGTGCATTATTGTACCTTTCTGTGTTGTCAACTTTTCCCAAAACACAGTTTATGGCCTCAAAACAGACCCTGTCACTGGGATCCAGAAGAAGTTGATAAAGGAGGGAACTGTACTGTGACTTTATGTCAGGCCTCTCTGCATAAATTGTATATGATCAGAATCGCAATTTGATGCATGCACCCTGATTTGTATCACAAATCACACATATAAATTCAGGTGCACAAAACAATTCACTTACGATCCAATACGCGTGCTCTGGATATTGAATGACACAACTTTGCAAGGTAAACCCTGGCAAGGACATCATGCAAATGAAGAATGTCCTGAAGAGCTCCTGTTTCAGTTTGGAACAATAATATATGATATTGGAAAAAATAAGTACATCAAAGTGAAAAGAAAAGACTCTGACATAATTGGATTTGACAAAAGAGGAAGGAATCAATTATATACAATCTAATAGGTAGTGCCTTTTAGTTTTAGATAGAACTGGGAGAAATTGACAGTAGAATTGGTCACTGTAACCAGATATTACACAAAGTTATATAGGTATTTTTCCTGATATTATTTAGAGCATGTAATACTTGAGACGCTGCCAAGAAGATATATTGTCTTCTGCATTTTACTTATAATCAGGTAGGCCAATGAGTATATTTAAAGCCATAATTATGAAGGGCAGTAGGAACTGAGCCTAGCTCAGTTGATTCAGGGTGTACATGTATGCCTAAACCAAAGTCAGTCCGAGTCCTCATTTGGGTGCTTGTTTTCTTCTTATACAATATAAAGCCAAGTTCCTCCTACGTTGGTCCAGCTTTTCTTTATGAAGAGCAGTTAGGATATTCACTTCTCCACAATACCGAAGTCATTGGTATATCTGTATTTTGCACAAAATCTTGATTCTTGTAACTCAAATCAAATGAAAACTATAATTGTTTTGCTCAGCATTTTAAATAGAGTTTGTAGCAAACTAGTGACATAGTGTCAAGGGGTCAAAATATAGCTACCTATAGCTAATCTAAAGCTAGCTATTTAAAAGTTAGAACTTTTGCTTTGCTTGATTTCTCTTGAAAAGTTTATTGTTTGAAACATTTATCATGGACATCAGAAAGATATACTCCCTCCATATTGGAAAAGGAAGACATTTTAAAAAAGCTTTGGGTCAAACATTGGGAATACAAATCATGAATAACTTTTAAGTCATTGAGTTTAGAAATGTGAAAATCATATCAATAGATTTGTCTTGAAAATTACTTTCATAAAAATATATATATATAACTTTTCAATAAATATTTTTATAGAAAAGACAAGTAAAAGTTGTTTTTGGAGACCATGTCACTGTCCTAAACGTCTTTCTTTTCAAGTATGGAGGGAGTAACTATTATCTGAAATCACTTTAGGACATGTTTGTGTTCAAATGATTAAAGACTAACAAAAAGATGCTGAAGGAAAGGAAACATACCACCAGGTTGTGCACTTTTTGCCTGCATAAAATGAAGCCACACGTGAGATTATAAACCACACAAATGGAATGAAATAAGACTCATCACAAATTGACTAAATATAAAAAATATCAGGATCACAACTGAAGTCTACTTACTACTGTTACATTTGGCTTGTTAGTATTTACTGTTTTCAGTGCACGGAAGATCAACAATATTCTAAACCATAATGGCATGTCTTTCTGCATGCCAAAATAAAATAGACAATGTGAGCAATTATTAACAGTAAGTGAGAAAACTGACCCAATGCCATTGCAGCAGAGTATGGATCTTTCGCAGCAATTTCAGATATTATTGACAATGCATGTCTGACTGCAACTGGATCAGAAAATTCAATCCTGCAGTTGCATCAAGTGAAATGAGAAGAAAATGAATATGAAACACTTTTTTTCTCAAACACGCAGGAGAGCTGCGTATAATTATATTAAGAAGAAAAAAATGATTATGAAACACTGAAACAGTATGTTCATACATATGTAATTTTTGCATACATGGATCAATTTTTCATAAAACAGGTAGATGTTTGCTCATACATTTCACCCTGATAGATAGTTGAGTACAGAAATATGGCATAAGAAGAAATGGATTAAAATCAGTAACTGGTTCAGATGTCACACTAATATTTTTTTTTTTTTTCACAATTGTAAAGACAACCAAAGACAAGAAACCATAAATGCTTCAATCCCTTTGTATTCAATAGTTGAGAACTTGTAAAAATAAACAAGGTCCAGAATACAAGGTGATAAAATTAGTTTTACAAACACATTAAGTCCAGGCTCACCCTTGCACAGCTCGGTGGAGGAATGCTTGATTACCGGGATCCAGTGGAAGCCTTCTCAGTGCACTTAGAGAAGCATATTGCAAATTACTACGTATGATAGACTGAAAATAAAAAAAAAAAAAAAAAAGTGTCACAAGTTTGAGTTAAGAACATAAGACTCGCAATTTTCAGGTCAGATAAATAAAGTTGGCCCATCATCTTGACCAGATAATAATGAGCTGCAAATTTAAGTGCACTGTAGTAATTGGTTTCAATGCTTATAATTAGCGAAGTCGACAATGGTAATATCCAGACACCATAAGATATTCATATTATATACAAACAGGAGTACTTAGCAGCACCAAAAAATGCACATTCTTGAAAAACGAAACAGCACCTCCTTATCACCACCTTGCTTAGTAAAAATACCCTTCTTCCGTTTTTGTTTAGTATCTGCTACCTGAAAGTATCCAGATATATCATGGAGAGAACACTGTCAGCTGTCAGCTTTAGTGACACAGACCAGGGAAACAGAAAAGGAGCTAAGAAAAGTAGTTTAAAGACTAATGTAGATGTACAAAGAACTGAAATTATGGATAGCCAACCTTTTCCAAGATGCCAAACACAATTTCATTTAGCTTTTCCATCATCTCAGAACTGCTAGTGGAACAGGAGGTAAGGGCCTTCAGAGCAGCAAGTCTCCTCGCATGAACTTCAAAGGACCAGCATCCATAATAAAGAACAAAGCAGCGTGATTGAACAGGGAATTAAAAGGGAAAGGCTTAAACATTAATTGCTTTAGATTGTCCTAGAAACTTTGTCTTGCTGGGCCTTTCATCATGACACTGTGAAATTCGTATTGCTTTCGCAACAAAGATGTTCAGATTTCAAATTTCAACTAGGTATTTCACAAATGTAACTTTGGTTCAATTAAGCAAGATAATACGGGCAAGTAACTTTGGTTCAATTAAGAAGCAGTCCCAGTGAAATATTCAGGTTTTATAATTAGTAGCAAAAAAATACGATTAGAAATTCATTTTTAACTTTGATGTACACTGAGATAGTATATAGGCATACACTCAACATCGTCACTGGAGGATTCCGCTGAAAGCTGATCAACTATTCTCGGTACAACGTCTGCTCGTGTCACTCCCCCGACCGCATCAATGTCCGCAAGAGCGTCCCAATTGGGTGTGGGTATACCACCAGCAGCACTTAAACCTTGGGAACCATTATCTGACAGTATACGGGCCAGATAGTAGTATACATAGCGCAGAACATTTCTGTCCTCGCATTGCTGATGGAGCTGCAAACGCAAAGGAGAGTCAAAGTAATGAGAGAGAGAAAAATACCTAAAGTAGTTGATAGTATCGAAGGTTATCAGGACCATGGTCTATGCTAAGTATATGATTTCTGAACAACACATTTATCGAAGTACCAGTTTCTGTTTAAGACATGCAAATGTGTTAATCACTTTTAACACATGACATTATGGTGCTATCCTAGCTGGCGCCAATCTGTGGCTGCTCTATGTTCTAACTCCACAAATTAGCAACAAGCAGTCGAGGAAGGGCACAGGAAAAGCTTACCATGAGAAGAGATGGAGCCACCGAAGGATCCACAGAATTGTACACAGCAAGCTTGGGGAACACACTGTTTACAAGCTGCCTCTGGGAACTTTTCTACAAAAGGCATAGCACGAGCAGATGAAGTTAACAGATCCAAGCTGGCATCATGCAATTTATAGCCAAAGTACCAAACTGAAGCAGCAGCCGGACGAACCTGGTCGCACGTCGCGGCGAGCTCGTGGATGCTCCGGGCCAGCTGCGCGTAGGAGACGGGCTGCACGAGAAACATAAGCTACAGCATGAGACTGGAATGCGAATGAAGAGGGGATGAAGATGATGCGGAGGGAGGGGTAGGGGACGCGCCTTCTTCTTCCTGTTGCGCTGGGGCAGGACTTTGACGGGGTTAAGCGCCTTGGCAGCGGATATGGTATCGTTCTGGATCTGCGTCAGCGTCCCCTTCTTCGACTTGCGATCCGCCGCCGGCGCCACGGGCTTCCCCAACAGGGAGCCGCCGACGCTGCCGACGCCCGAGGAGGACTGCTGCTTCGGCGACACCCCGGCAGTCGAGGTGGCCGACGGATCCGAGGTGATGAGATCCATCAGCGTGGTGCCCGACGAGTCCTGCCCGGAGGCCATGGTCGCGGAGCGAGGGGCCGCGCGAGTGGGAGATCTCCGGCGAGCGAGAGACTTGTCTGGTGGGACTTTTGGGGTCGGGTCGCACGCACGGGGCAGGGCCGAGGGAGATGGTGTGTGGATTGCTGGATCCAACCGCCAAGCTGGACCTGCGTTTGCCCGAGACGCCGGTGTGGGACGGGATGGACAACGGGAATTGCCGCGGCTCGGCTTAGGACTTGTTTATGGCTAAAATCTATCTATATCTATATCTATATCTTATACCTACTTATAAAAGAAAGAAAAAATTCCGGCGCCATCGTTTTCTGCCCTCCGTATTAAATATGTCCGCCTGTTGTGCCTAGGAGTCCAGCCTTCCAAAAACACCATGAAAAGGAAATAAACTCTATCTGTACGACGGCTCGGCTCCACTTCCAATCCCGGCATCGTTGCGACGGCTCCGTTTCGCACGCATCATACCTGAGCGCCGCCATCGCTCCCTTATTTGACCTCTTCCATAGTCGTTGCCGACCAATCCACAGCAGAGCTGTTGTAGGAGGAATAATGGACGTATACGAGTCGGGGTGTTGAGGCTGCTGCCTTGGCTGGCACTGGCAGCAGTGCTCCTGCCACCTCCACCTGTGGCCACGCAGCAGCCACCGCCGGCGAGGGGATGCCGTCAACAGTGTGGCAACGTGACCGTCCCCTACCCGTTCGGCATCGGCGCGTGCTGCCACCACGGCGCCGGCGGCGGCCGCGGAAGCCGGGCTCATTTTGGACGCCTAAGCCAGTCGCCGTTCGCTGGCAAAACCGTGTTCCTAAAGCAATGTCCGGCAAGAACGGTACAAAGCGGCCGCGGATAACAATCTCACGCCGCGGCTCACCATGAGCCGTCGCTAGATGCTATTTTTTGCAACGCTGCAGCGTGCGATGGGACCCGTCCTTCGTCGCCGTCTCGCAATTTTTTTCCAACGCCCGAGGATTGCGTGTGATGGCTCATGTCTCCCAAATTTATCCAATCCTATTTACCATCCTTAAAGCAATTTAAAAGTTGTCCCGTCAAAAATTCTCCGGCAACCACGGGCATGGAGGCCGCAAGAACGGTGAGAATCGCCGCTGGATGGAGCGCCGATGCACCCCGTCCAAATTTCAGCAGCACCGAACAGATTGCGGCGGACAGCGCCCGGGAGAAACGGGGCGAGTGTCGGCAATTGCAGGCGGAGCCGAGCCGTCGCTACGATGCTGGGATTAGAAGTGGTGAGCCGAGTCGTCTTTCACGCTAAATGAGATAATTTCTTGTGCGCCATTATAAAAGTACACGCGTCAAATATCCACTGGGGAGTCGTGCGGAGCGGATGAGCCAGGGGCGTACCCCAAAATGTTTTTTTCCAAGATGTCATGCCCTTCCGCCTAGCTCCGTGGTCTGGCTCATTGCGTGTGATGGCTCATGTCTCCCAAAAAAAATCAATAAATGGCTCTTAAGCCATCCTTACCTTCAATCCTCCCATGAAAATGGTTGTTGTCACAATCTTTTCACTCGGCTTATCACTCTACCAAGATATCGATCTCGTGGCCGCCAACCACGGGCATGGTGCTAGTTTTAGCAAAAGTGACTTTTCCGACTGTGTGTCCATTTGTTTGGAGCCCCATTGTCTTATGGACAAGGAGGCTCACCCGGATCTACAACGCTGTAATTAGTTATTTTTTTTACCTACATTTACTGCTCGAGCATATGTCTTTTTGGGTGTATTTAATGTGATGTGATGGAGAGAGAGTCTAAAAATTTGCAATTTTTTTGGTAAATTTTCATGGGGGCTAAACGGTGGTGGCGGGCCATGGAAGCGCCGGGGAATGAGACATGATATTTTCTTTCATCTATATTTCTTGACGGCCTGTTTGCCACGGATTCACTTGGATTTCATGAGCACAATGGAGCTGGAGTCATTTCGGTTTGCGAGTCCGGAGTCATTTTGATAAATCGTTTGACAAAATAGTTTTACAAAAATTTTATTAATATAATACGCTCTCACAAAAGTCATGTAGCATGAGGTGATAGCTATTTTAAAAAATTTTTTTTTTATGACTATGACAACACAATTTTAGAAGCTTTATTGGTGGAATCGTTTTATTTTCCCTACAACAAATTAAAAAGGTTAATTTGTCTCCAAAACAACCTCATAGAAGTGGACGGAAAAGCTCATACCAAAAAAATGCTTTAAATGAGAGAATTTCTTTTGAGCCATTATGGTTTTCTCTCACAACGTCTCAATTTCTCTATGTGTCACTAGAAAAATTAACCGTGTCATGGTTAGCCACTTTATTCAAAAATTCTTTTCACCCCTACATTTTGTGTGTGAACTTTTGTGGAAGTGACTTTTCCCGAATCTTGCAATGTCCATTTCACCCCTTGTTTGTGTAGAAACATTGTCCAATTATGGACTCCTAGGCTCAAAAGATTCTCCCTCTTCTACAACAAAAACTCTGTAATTAGTTATTTTTTACCTACATTTAGCCGGCCAACATATGTCTTTTGGGTGTATTTAATGTGATGGATGGAGGAGGGAGTCCAAAATTTGCAATTTTTGGTAAATTTTCAAACTAAACGTGGCGAAAGAGACAACCTCGAGGGAATGAGACATGATATTTTCTTTCATCTATATTTTTTTTTTTTTTTTTGCCAGGGATTCACTTGGGGACATGAGCACAATGGGGCTGGAGTCATTTTACCCCAGTTGAGCCCCTACGTCATTTTGATAAATCGCTTGACAAAATAGTTTTACAAAAATTTTATTAATATAATACGCTCTCCAAAAAAGTCATGTAGCATGAGGTGAATGTAAAGATAAGAAGAATTTTTTTTGAGGGAGACTAAGAACACAATTTTAGATGTTTATTGGGGAATCGCTTTATTTACCCCCTTTAATGTAAAAGGGGTAAAATGGGCATTTCAAAAAGCTCAATTAGTTGCTTATTAACATGTGAAATATAAAAGTTCTCAATTCTCATGTGTCACTAGAAAATTTTTCATGTGAGCCACTGACAATTCTTTTCACCCCTACAGGGAAGGTGAACTTTTCAGCGACTGAGAAGGAAGATGCATCTTTTAATGTCCATTTCCCCCTCCTAAAGTTATTGAGGAACAGGATTTAAGGATCACCCCTCTTCTTCAATAAATATATATCTCACTTTTTTTCAGTCATAAATTTGACTAAATATATATAAATATATTAACATCTATAAACCAAGATATGGAATATTTGACTGATGGTAAACTATATTATTAAAATAAATTGCTTTATTGATATGATATCCAATATATATAGTTAAACTTTAAAATGTTAGTTGAAATGTACACTTAAGGTGTGTGGCATGGTCGTATTCCAACTACATGGCGCAATGTCGAAGAAAGAAAATGTAAGATGAGGGAGACTTGAAAGAAGATTTGAGGGAGTCAACGTCCATCTTATAAGAGGGGTAAAATGGGCATTTCGAACTTCTATTATTGTTGTTAACATGAAAAATACTAACGGTAGTGGCATACAATGGTCCAAATTTTTCAAGTTCAAAGAGGGAAGGTGAACTTTTCAGCGACTGAGAAGGAAGATGCATCTTTTTGATGCCTCCTTGTTTTTATTGAGGAAAAGGATTTATTTCACCCTTAAATATATATCTCATTTTTTTGGGAGTAAAATTTGACTAAATATATATAAATATATTAACATCTATAATATGGAATATTTGACTGATGGTAAACCATTATTAAAATAAATTGCTTTATTGATATGATATCCAATATATATAGTTAAACTTTAAAATGTTAGTTGAAATGTACACTTAATGTGTGTGGCACGTATTTAATACATGGCGCATAATAATAAATAAAGCACCTTTTCTACTTGAAAGAAATTTGTCAACTCCATCTTATGACGTGTGCTTATCCGATATGTGCTAAAATGCGTGCGCCAGCTACGGTAAAATTGTTTAAATTTATATCTTGTGCTTTGTGCTAGGACACCACCTTTTTTGTCTTTGTTTTTTATAGAAAAAATTATTTATTGTATCATTTTTGCTGTGGTAAAATTGTTTAAATTTGTATCTTTTTCTTTTGTGTTAGGATACCATCTTTTTTTGTCATTGTTTTTTAATTAAAAAAATTATTAATTGTCTCTTGTCTGGCGTGATAAAATTGTTCAACCCATGCTCGCTTAGCTAACACTACATACAGTGCTGATGATAGATACCACAGTCTAGCACGTTAAAAAAATGTTTATTAATTTTTTAAAGAACTCCCTAAATAAAGCCGCCGTGCGAAGAAGGGAAAAACAAAACTATGGCGCGAAACTGCGCCATGTGCGCATGGTGCGTGTGG